>VWZG01002872.1:65447-122998 GCA_013396735.1 Grallaria varia
GGGATCGGGGCTGACGCATAGGACTGAGGGGACATTGAAGGGACACAGACGCTGAGGAGACAGGTCTGAGGGGACACAGACTGAGGGCACAGGTCTGAGGGGACAGAGGGCTGAGGGCACAGGGCTGAGGGGACAGGGCCGAGGGCACACGGGGCTGAGGGGACAGAGGGCTGAGGGGACAGAGGGCTGAGGGCACAGGGCTGAGGGGACGGGTCTGAGGTGACAGGTCTGAGGGGACACAGGGCTGAGAGGACAGGACTGAGGGGGTTTGGCCCCAGGAGGACCACGGTGAGGAAGGAGGAGAGCTCTCCCAGGGAAGTGACTGAGGAGAAGGGAAAAAAAAACCCAAACAAACCCAAAAGTTTAGTTTAATTCTGTTTCTCTGAATCTGGAGGTGTGGGGCAGGAGGCACGGGCAGCTGAAGGGCAGAGCCCCGGCCTGGTGCCGGCCGTGAGAGCAAAGGGGACACTTTGGCACAGGGCCCTCCGTTCCCAGCAGAGTGTTCAGGGAGAAACAACAGTGTCACCAAACCTGAGCGGGTAGGAAAAACGCCAGGCATGGAAGAATAAGAATGAAAAAGAATAAGATTCCTCAGCCCAGTTTGATTTCAGGAGCTGGAAAACACTAGATGATATGGTCAAACATACATTTTCAAGGCCAGAAAACTGCCTCAATGACACTGAGTTTTTATTTTAAGACTCCACACGACTTATTAATAAGCCCTGCCCTTTAGATAAAGCTGGAAAAGGAAGACAAGCGGTTCTTCATTGCCAGATAGTTTTGATGAAATGAGCAGGGCTGAGGGAACAAGCTGGTGCAGCCCGTGGTCCAGAAGGTTTCCCATGCTGGTTTTTGGACTCAGAAGTCAGCCAGTGTACAGACAAGTGTAAGGTGCTGTGCTGCTCTAGTCCGTGATTAAATCCAGCCAGCCACCAGTCCCACAAAGCTGCCCATTCCCAGTCCCCATGGCTGAGCCTGCTGAAGAGTTGCCTATTGTGAATGTGTCACTGCAGCAGCAGCCAGCTGGCGTGTCAGCATTTCCATTGCGAGCCTATTTTTAAAGGTCTGTAACTCAACCATGGAAGACAAATGTTTTGCAGTGTGTACCAGGAATGTTCATCCTTCAGAAATTGAAAAGTAGGCGAGGAAATGGAGGAGCAAAGTTACTGGGACTTAATATCGACAGAGAATGTATGGTTTAAATTAGAAGTGTTTAGGCTGGGTCACTTTATTTTTGTTACAGTGGGGGTGTGTGAACATGGAGCTTTTAGAGCAATTAAGTGACAGGAGATGAAGGGACAAACCTCAACTTGATGAGCTGTTGGTGCACACACATCATACCCCAGTGCCCCTACTGGTGTCACTGGTGTGCATCTACAAGGGGCCAAAGGGCCAAACCTTTTCAGTGAGGTTAAATCTGTACGTACTTGAGCAGTGTCATGAGGCAGATCTTAATGTAAATATAAAGGAAATCAAGTAAGAAGTGACTTTGAAAGTTCTTGAAGTGCTCAGCAAGAACGTGAGTCTAAAACTTGTGTGGCTGATGCCATTTCCCTGCATCTGACTTGTATTGCTCCAGATAATAACAGACTGCAAACAAAGGTTCTGCATCCCCAGGGATGTGAGAAGTTCAGGGAAAAGCAATAATCAAAGGAGTTAAGATTGTTGCTTATGTCAAAGGCCAGAAGAGGGAAATTATGATGTATGTATATATAATCATGAATAAGATAAAGTAAATTCAGGATTTGTTTTACTCCAGGTCTCAATAAAAAATGGCAACAATATGTCACTGAAATGTGAAAATTAGCAAGATCTAACCACATGCTCTTTTATAAAGAAATAAACCACCAAAAGTACATTCTCAAGTCATTGCTAGGAGAAGCAGTGGAACTTCTGGGAGGAGCAAAGGATTGATTTAGGAGGGCCAAAGCCTCATGTCTCAGGTTTCAAATGAATATTTAAATATTATATACTGGAATATTATTTGTCCCTATTTCTAGAGCATCTAATCTGCCTGTATGGATATCACATCTCCTGTGGTGCTCAGGTCTCAGCTGAGGGTATCACATCTCGTGTGGTGAGCAGTTTGCAGCTGAATATTTTTGACATTCCAGTACCTTCATCTGTTCAGCATGTTCTGCCCGTTACATCCCTCAGCAGGTCACTATATGATCAGCGTGACATGAGAACCACTTTTTCCTCTGAGGTACTTTTATTAGATGGAGGGTTCAAAGTAATTAGTTCCTTAATATATATTCACTTCAAAATTAATTCTACAGCGTGGTGAAGTTGCTGAGAATAGTCTTATACTAAGCCTAGCAGGAAAGGAATAAATGATAATGAGAGTGATTATTATAATAATAAAAATAAAAATAAATGGGATCTGCAGCCAAAATTCAGCTTGTTCAGTATCAGTAACATGAACCCCAAGCATTCAGTTGTCCCTTTTATGAACCTTAGAGCTTCAGCTGCCTGACAACATCCATACTTAGTTTACTTATTTAATTTCCCTAAAGGTAGCAGTCACACCCTTGAAAATATGAACAACAGATTATTTATGAATTAAAACATCCCAGCGCATTTCCTGCATGTCGTTCCTAGCAGGATATTTCTCAGAGAGGCACCTTAGAGAGGTGTGTTCCCTCTCCATTTTTTGTGTCAATCTGTAGCAACCCTAAACAAGATTATTTCAGGAGAATCCTGCAAACTCTGTGCTCATTCACCCAGGAAGTTTTTCAAGAAAGGAGAAATAAGAATGTTATAATCAGGCTAGTGTCTTTTGTCTCCCTCTTTCTTCCAGTTAGCGATGCTGAATCCAAACCTCAGTAAAGACAGCAGAGCTCCATCCTGGAAAGCCAAGCAGAAAAACAGTGGGAATAGAGGAATATGTGAATCGTGCCTCATTCAACAAGACCTCAAGAAAGGAAACTATACAAAAAGCAAAGTTTGAGGAAGCTGCCCCTGGTGGTTTTATTCTGTTTTTACGATGCTGGTAATGCCCCGGGAAGGGAACAGGTACGAATTTGGCTTTTGGAAATTCATTTCAAGGCAGGCTCTGAACTCCAGTATTGACTGTGAGGGTGGGGTGGGGGAAATGCGGTTTATTTCTCAGGGCGAGTTTATTCCAGTTCATCATCATTTCACCTCTGATGTTTTGTACAATAGGATTTAACAGCACAGAGCAGCACAACTCTTCCCTATTGTGTGAAGAGTGGCTGTGGGTACAAAGCACGCTCTGTTAGCAGGATTTGCTCCCCTGTGAGGAGGAAAAACAACTGCCCTGGTGCAACAAAAATGGACAGTTGTATCCTTGTGTCCACTCCAGAATTGTTCCAGAGGAGGAACTGCTTCCTGCAGAGCATGAGGAGCTCTCACAGGGGTGTACAGCAAGTCCAGTGGAACATTCATGTTCATTAAGCTGTGGAGAGGAAACTGCTCTGCTCTTAAGCAGATAAATACTACAGCAAAATTTTCACAATTTAGAAAGGAGCATCACAATACCAAACATATGTGTGTGTTTGGATTAAGTTATGGAACAGTATCATGACCAAATCTATGTTAGTCTAAATATGAAATAGAAATATGAGAGTCCATATCCCATCCTGTATATCCTGATATTTAACATATTCAGCCAGAGCCAAACTCATGTGTGTGTATTCACAGAAATTTAGTATACAATCTAAACAGTCTGACGTAGGTAAACTGTTCATTGTACACTCTGCCCCACACTACAAAGCCAAGAATCACTTTTATACTCAATTATGGTTATGCTGAATGTACAAAGCACAAGTGAAGAGGCCTGTACTGAATCCCTGCCTCAGCTTTATTATATTTTTCCATCTCCATATTTCATACCTTGTAGCAAGGTTTTGAAAGCTCCCTTATGGATAAAAAGGGAAGCCAATTGGAGACGACGCTCCCAGATCAACACCTTGAGAAAGATCCACTATTTCATTCTCACCGTCAAAGCAAACACTCTTCTTTTGGGTTATTTTGGAATCTCAGGACAGACTTAGCAGCAAATTTTGCCACATTTGCCCAAAATGAGCTCAAGAAATATCTCAGCCATATGGAAAATAAAATGAATTTATCTCTGCTGATCACATTGCTTTGACAGTAGGGGATGAAAACTGCAGATAGGCACAGTGAATGAAGAGCCTACTAGATTTACTGATGCTTATTTAGTTCTTCTGCATTTCAAAATGCGTTTTGGTATTAAATGGCCTATAACTTATATGTTTCCCCCTCAAACTCAGCAAATGCTGTAAACCAGCCCAGCAACACATCTCAGAAGTTCTGTATCATCAAAGGAAAAGCGCAAATTAAAGCTCTAGTGTCCTGTCTCCAGCACTCGCCAGGAAAGCAGATGCCAGACAGAAGGTACAAACAGGGTAAGCAGTAGCTAAGAATACTCTCCAGATTTGTTTTCAGCCTCCAGCAATTCAGGTTTCATGAGCCAAGAGTGGTATCTCACATGGAATAATCTTGTTGGGTATTTCTTCCATCAGTTTGCCAAAGCCTTCTTGAATATCTACCTTTGCAGCACCCATAACATCTCACAAATTCCACAGCTAAACCATATTACCAAAGTATCTCACTCTGAGCCTACTGCTCAGTTTCATGTGGTGTTCCCGGGTCTTATATTCCAAGGGAGAGGCATTACCCTCTATCCACATTGTGATTTTACACATGATAGATATCCCACATCCATGTCCCACTCTGCGCTGCTCCACTCCCCAGGATGAGGATTCCTGGGCTGTTTAGTCACTTCTAAATGGAGGGTGGGGAAATTCCTGTTTCTCTGTGCACATTTTCAGTAGTGATTTGGAAATAAGTATCAAATAGCTACCAATAATGTGCACAAATTACAAAGAGAAAGGAAATGAATGAGCAGTCATTAGGTATCAAAGTCCTTTGGGAAATGACAAGGGACTCAAAGTAAACTCCGGGTCCTCCACAAGGGTTAGAGAGCAGCAGTGATTGAGTAGGGAGGGAGTTGGTTCTACACCCATGAGAGACACTATGGGGATGGGTCCTCAGGCTTTGTGTGCAGCTTTGGAGTCTGAGCTTAGGAAAGCCCAGCAGAGAGCCCAGAAATCCTCCAGCCTCCCTGTAATGACTCACAGCAAAAACCCCACAGCCCAGACTTTCCAACCTCCTTCTAAGGACTCATCAACAAGGATTTCTCTGGTAATTCAGCTCCTTCCGAAAGCTACCGAAGAAAACGTACCCAACTCTCTTTCTCATAGACACTCCCAAGGCTGGCTGAGCCAAATGCAGCCACAGAAGGTAATTAAATACTGAAATAAGTCACTGCAGCAGTGTGCACACACCAACAGATGGCCAATCTACCACAAGCAGTTGAGCCTTTTTTTTAAACTGGATCTCACATACTTTTGTCTTTTTCCAGAACTTGCTTCATTATATTTATTTAAACCTGTTTAATCCTTGACGCTGAAACCAAGCCTGAAAAATCCAACAGGAATTCGCAATGAATTTTGCCTCAGGGCACAGACTAACCCACCATAGTGTTCCAATATGCAAATGTATCAACAATGATGAATACTTAAGGGCTTGATTGCATCCAAAACCATCGTGATCTCCATCTTCAGGGAAGTTTTTGTGACAGCAGAAGGTGTTACTTCTGAAATGAGAGAGAGCCAAAGATGTTGCCAGTTCCTAACTTTAGCTAGGAGCCCACATACCATGCCTCAAACCAGTATCCTAATCATCTCAGGTGAAAATTCTTCCCATTTTGGAAGATTATAATTAACTTCCTACTGATCCGTGCTTAGAAAAATGCCTCAACCTGGAAGATTAAATAGGCACTTGGGATCTGTCAGAAATAATTCAGCAGTAGCTGTTTATGTCTTGCAAAATAAAGGTACTGATTTAAAATTATATATTTAGAAATTGTTTTCTCCATATTGTGTAACAAAGGGACTGAGTGCATGAGTAAGAGCTGCATTACTGGAACAGAGAGGAGGTCTCTGAATGCCACTTCAGGAATATTAGTTTAGGTCTTCAGATAATTGCTGCAGCAGTGGTGAGTTCTTGAAAATACCCACTCCTGGAGGGAGAGAAATCCATGTCCTTCCCAGCCCAGCCCATTGCTGTTCTCCTGGCTCCTGGGGGTCACCATAACTCCACTGCCATTTCTTCTCCACGATAATGAAGGTTATTTTCAAGCTGTTTTGACTTTGCTCCTGTTCCAGTTGGGGCACAACTTGACTCATCAGTTCTTTATTTGGAACACACATCACATTTCTTCACTTCATCAGTTCTCCTCCCAGTGAGGTCACTTGTTTGTAGCCATTCAATACTTCCTGAAGTGCCCATCTCTCAGTTTCTCCTTTTCCCACTGGCCTGTGCCAGGAGTCCTGTCTGAAGCCACCCCTCAGCCAAGGGTGTCCTTCATAGGCCTGTGACTTTGGATTCAGCAGGACACAAGCTGAGGACGCTGAAATTCATTTCAGAAGTGGTATCTGAAGCCCAACTTCTTTTCCCATTAAAAATGGTGACAATATTCATAATAATTTCAATGGGAGCATGATAATTCTGTAAGTAATTGCTACCAGGAATTTAATTTAAACCTCATTTGACTGACATTTCTTGTTTGCAAGATATCTATTTTAGGAACAATGTCTTGCTAGTATATCTCTCTTCATCTTAGTCATGACTGATAACAGAATAATCATCTCAACCACTTTCCTCTTCTTTTCCTGCATAATGGCTTTACTGCATTTTTACATAGCAAACATACAAGAATAGAAACAATTAGACAAATAACAGTATTAAATGGAGATGAGCAGGTAAGTGACTAGAACTTACTTGAAAGTCTTTCCTAGGCTGGATGCCAGGCTGGGTGCCAGGCTGAGAAGCCTCTGGATTCACACCCTGGGTTGGTGAAAAGACTAAGGAAAGATGCAACTTGCCTCTAACTCACGTTTCTCTCAGCTGGGGCAACACACGTGTTAAAAACAGAATATCAACATGCCTTACCTCCAACCTGCTCCTCATTTCACTGCAACAAAGACACTGAGGGGCTGGAGAGTGTCCCAGGACAACCCTGAGGCAGCAATTACAATGGGAATTTATCTTTGACCAGTGTCCTTTATACAGGGAAATGGCACAAAGTGCTTTGCAGTTCATTTCATTATCTTGCTTCTTAATAAACCACAGCAGCCACGGGGCAGCCGAATGTTGAGCTAAGAACGGACAGGCCTCAACCCTTCCCAGCTCTTTGACATATTTTTCCCTTCATCCAAATCTGTGGGGACAAGTAATTATGAAGGGTCTTCAACAAGTTGCCTTTGACACTTAGAGAGCTGCTTCTCCTCTTAATGATGAGCTGTCACGGGCATTGATCGGGCCGTGGCAGAGCAGTGAAAGTGGTAAAAATTGTCAGACAAACAGACTCCTTAATGATGAGGAAAACACACAGTCCAAGCCATCTGAGAGGCAGATTCTCCCTGCCTTTAATGGGAGGGTTTTTTTGGTAAGTGTTGTGTATTGGCTTCAGTGAGAAACACAAGCACTCAAGGAGGAAACATCTAATAGAATGAGGTCAGACTTGTAAAGAAAGCCTCTTCACAAAAAGCAGCACAGCCACAGGGAAAACAAGAAATAATCTGCAAACAGCAAGAATAATCCTGGTGGGAGCACCTCAAACACCCTAAAAGGTCAGCCCCAGCCTGGGTAAATCTACAACATTTCACCAGGTCATGGTGTTTTTAAGCAAGTCTAAACCACATAATTCTGAGCATAAAAAGAGGAGGAGCCATTGATATCTTTTCCCAAAACCAACACAGTGTAGTGACCAGCAAAATGCAGCTGGCAGGACTCTTAAAAAGAGAAGGATCTGCTTTTTTTAATATAAAAAAATAATAAGCCTCACTTCTAAAATATGCTAACAGTAATCTCAAGGAAAAAACCAATAATGTTGGGTTTGTGTGGGAAGGAAGCAGATTTAAATCTCAAATGAATGACGTGCCTTGTAATTACAGGAACCATTGAAAGAGATAGTCGGAATTAAAATACTTGCAATATTCACATGGAGATATTAATTTGAAAATTTTCAAATATGGATAAATGCAGATAAACAGAGGCAGATGATAAAGGGCTGAAGTTCAAACCAACTCAAAGAAAGAAGGGAGCCTTGTTAAAGGATATCTAAAATTGTCACTGAGCGCGGCAGAGAGGGCTTGAGGCGGCATGTGGTTGGGCAGCAGCTTGTATTTACTGTGGGACTGTGTCTTTGTGAGTGCCACAACTGCCTCCCAGTGCTGCCTTCCTGGAGAAAGCAACTCAGAACTCTTAAAAATTGAAATTGAAACACCCTTCTACATTTTGAATCACCAAACAATGGGTGATTAAGCACAATCACTCGGCTTGCATCAACACAAGTAAAAGATTTCTTCCGGTGTGACAAAGTCCTCATTGCTTAATGCATTTCAATAAGGCAGGTATAAAGTATTTTATGTTTTTATAGACATTTTTACATCCAGCTATTAATAGGGGTTATTTAGCTTGCTGGGGGAAGATGTTCTCATTCAGAGACTGTTCTACCCATATGAACAGCTACAAATAAAAATATGGAGCCATCAAAGATCAATTAATGGCATTTCTTTGGACCCAATGGACCCAATTAATGGCATTTTTTGAAACCACTGGACCCAATGGACTCAATTAATGGCATTTTTTGAGCAAGGGAGATGCTTATCTGAGCATGGAACCAGCACAAGACCCCTCAGTGCCCAAGCCCCCTTCCAAAGTTAGATACTATTTCAATGGGACAAACACATAACATTTTTTGCACAGAACATTTTGCCATAAATACTTTCCCCACAGAAGATTTTTCCTCCACAGAACACAGCACTGAGCTCTCAGCGTTTCTTTCCTTGTGTCACACTGATAGATCTGCTGAACCCACCGAGAGCTGCGGAAAGCTCAGGGGAGCCCAAAATTGTCA
This sequence comes from Grallaria varia, assembly GCA_013396735.1. Classification (NCBI taxonomy): domain Eukaryota; kingdom Metazoa; phylum Chordata; class Aves; order Passeriformes; family Formicariidae; genus Grallaria; species Grallaria varia. The sequence continues at coordinate 74,419 of VWZG01002872.1, forward strand.
TTCCTTGTTTGTCTGCTTGTTTGTTTAACTCCAACCCCGCAGTTTTGGCTTCTTCCAAAGTCGTTCTGAGTCTCAAGCTTCTGGCATGCCACAGTGACCCCTCCGTTTCATTATGCTCCATACAGCTGGAAAAGAGGGAGAGCTCACCTGCAGACACCTTGGCTGCTGCTCCCGCCTTCCCCAGCACGGTGATGGATCCACACTGGGATGTGGTTCAGTGGAAAAAACACCTGCCAAAACAACTGCTACAATTCAACAGGGTTGAAATATTCCAGAGGAGGCACCAAGCTGATTAGATGGATGGAGCAGCTCTGCCATGAGGAAAGGCTGAGAGGGTTGGGATTGTTCAGCCTGGAGAAGAGAAGACTTTGGGGTGACCTAATTGTGGCCTTCCAGGACCTGAAGGGAGCCTGCAAGAAGGATAAAGAGAGACTATTGACACACTCTGACAGAGAATAGGTTCATATTGGATTTTAGCAAGAAATCCTTCCCTGGGAGGGTGGGCAGGTCCTGGCACAGGGTGCCCAGAGAAGCTGTGGCTGTCCCATCCCTGGAAGTGTCCAGGGCCAGGTTGGACGGGGCTTGGAACAACCTGGGCTGGTGGAAGGTGTTCCTGCCCGTGGCAGGAGGTTGGAATAAGATGGGCTTTAAGGTCCCTTCCAAACCAAACCATTCTGTTCCCTACTGACATCCTCTTCAAGGACCTCAGTCACTCCTCCCTCAAGATGAGCTGTAAATCATGATCTGAACCGTTAGGGGTGTCCTTAAACCCCAGTGACCAGCAGGTTGATAAGCCCTCATGCAGCCCCAAGCCATTCTTTGCTTTTATCCTCATCCCACTCTTGGTGTAAAAACCCTTCCTTCTGTTTTACCTCCAGAGCAGTGCAATGTTCTCAGTTTGTGTTTTCCTTTCTTCTTGAGTCTGCTGAACATCATTTAGCACATCAAGTGCTCCAGTACCAGCTGATTTGCCCCCAGGCTGTCCATCTTCCAGCTGCCATCCATCTCCCAGGTTGCTGCAAACCCCTTTTTGTGCCATCATTCAGATTTCTGGAGAGACCCAAACCCCTCGGGGAGCTCCAGACAGGTGGGTTCTCACCATCCTGGTGCAGCACACTCAGAAATCTCTTGGAATGGCACCCAAGGAAGATCCGCTTCAGCTCAGGGCTGGGCTGGAAAGAGCTGGCATTGCTTCCCACAACACCAGCTCCTCCAGGCCAGATGGTTCCTGCAGGAGCCCCTGAGTGCCACAATTTCCTCCTTCTACAAATCAGAAATACACCTTTATAAGCCCCTAGTTATATTGGAAATGACAAACCAGTTCCAGGAGTTACCCAGAAAGTGTAAATCAAAGTTATCAGGTCAAATCTTGGCTTCAGAAAGCTGGAATGACTCAGTTTATTGCAATGCAGGAGCTGAATCAGTTCAAGCTCTCATTCCTTGAACTAAGAAATAATTCCAGAAAAAGTACTTGTCATTAAAAGCTTTTAGGATATGAAAAAGAATAAGTAACTCAACAGTGTTAGTAGATAAGGGTAAAAACACCTTTTACGACCTCTTGAGCAGGGGATTTTCTAATGGATTGTATTTTAATTTTTGCTTATTGCTACACTGCTTTTAATACAAATTATTAATTTGTGCCCACATTTGACTTTTTTTGCAGGTATTTCAGCCTGAAACAGTTTCAATGAAAAGCCCACAATCTGAAGCTCATAGTGAGGACTGACTGAAGCAAACAAAAAAAGGTTGGGTTTTATTTTTTCCTTATGGAGCCAAAAATCCACCGTCATCCCAGCCCACTCTACGCCCACAGGCAGCTCCGTGCTCACACATCCCGCTCCGGGCCCTTCCCGGAGAACATTCCTGCAGAACCTGGGCCAAGCACAGTCAGAGTGGCCCCAAATGACACCATCACTGCGGGTGGCTGTCTCACCCTGTGTCTGACATGGTCAGCAGGAGGCTGTTGTGGGATGTTCCCATTCCCTGCTGCTCCTCCTCTCTCCCCCAGGACCTGTATGTCCATGTCTGGCACCGGTGCATTCCCAACCTTGTCTCACAGCCTTGCCTGTGCTTCACCAGTTTACCTTTCTCTCTCAGTTTAACCTCTGTCTCTCAATTTAATCTTTATTTCCTGCAGTTCCAAGCTGTTGTGGTCCCGTTCCCTCACCCTCTGTGGTCTCCTGCTGCTTCTACCCGCAAGGGATGGATGAGAGGACGATTTCACAGACTCATTTAGGTTGGAAAAGACCTCTGAGGTCAGTGAGAACATTCTATGACTGATGCCCGTCTATGTGGTCTTGGATCCTCACCTTAGATCCAAATGTGATGGTGACACACCTGGGAGGACACAAAGCCAAGCCTTTGTTTCATTTCCATTCTTAATGTATTTTACAACTTGTCTTGGCCTCAGAACAAGGCATTGCCCATGTTTGGCTCATGCCAGGCCTCAGGGTTTAGGTGAGTGTTCCTCTTACTCTAAAAACCCCAAGCACGGAGTTTGGGAATTCAGAATCACGGGGTATTCTGAGTTGGAAGGGACCAAAAGGACCATCAAGTTCAACTCTTAAGTGAAATTCTGGCTCTTTGGGCACTTCCTGCACAGGACTCCATCAGCAGAGCCAGGCCAAGACAGTGTGAGCTGTGTGTCCCTGTCCCCATGCAGCTCCCGGGCTATCCCTGGCTCTCCTGCCTGCTTCCAGGCCTTCCCTTCCTCCTCTACGGACACGAGTTTTCTTTCCATGCATTGCAAACCGAGCTCATACGATGTGTGTGCAGCTCCAGGTCTCATAATGTTCAACCAATTTAAGAAACATTTACACTTTTTTTTGTTGTCCAAAAGCCAGATGAGATCATAGCAGAGTTTCCTCTATCTTCTGTGGAAATGTCCAGCTTCCTTTGTCCAGGGAGTACACGTTCACCACTGGAAGGCAGCAATACTCATGAGAGACAATCTCAGTATGGGAGGCATGGCAGGAACAGCAAACAAAGTGTCCCTGCCCTGGATGGACCACCCCCACCCCCCACCCCAGGCTGTGAAGGAAAACCTGAAATCCCTCTTTAATAACTCATTTAGTAACTTGGCTGTTAATTGGAGCTGAAACTCCAGTGTGGTGGAGCTGCTGGAACCTCTGAGCCCGGGCTGGGATATTGATGTTGGGGGGCTCTCAGAGGGGCTCCCACTGCCCCAGTCACACACCCTGCCCTGCCCAGCCATCCCTCACCCACTCACACAGACCCATCTGTGTATACATATATATACACACATTATACATCGACATTTAAATATAATATACTGCCAGAGTTATGGTTTTAAATATCTGAAGGATGTGGTATCTTGGAAACCGATTGCCTCGAGTTGCCCAAATCAATTACAGAGTGAATCAACACATCCCTGGAGCGTGGGAGCAGCGAGCAGCCAGTGCTGCCACCCATCCCTGTGCCTGTGCCTGTGCCCAGCCCTGTGCCTGTCCCTGGGAATGCGGGAGGGCACGGCGGGACACGGAGCAGGCACTGCATGCTTTGATGTGTCATCTTGGCTTCTTCAGCTGAGAGTTGGTCTGAAAGGGGGAACAACAACTGAAATGCAATATACAAAGTGATATGACTCTCCACTGGGAATGTTTGCACAAAATGGGGTGGGTTTGAGCTGCTTTCTGAGCAAGGCTTCTTTTCCCAGTATTTTCTACCTGTTCTTCAGGCAGTAATCACTCTGTGTGTCCTGGTTCTTGGGGAGGAATGAGGGCACACACCATGGCAGGCATCGAGTAAACTCACAGCCCCTGATGGCAGAAATAAAGGGCACTTTCACCCAAGAACTCGGGGGCTATATGAAAAAAATAGATACATTAATATTTGAAAGAAAGGACACTCCAGAAACCATGTGTTTCTGAAGTATCATCGTAGAACATGTAAATATGTGTCCATCTTTTTCCCATGGCCCTGAGCTCAACAGGGAGGTGAAAGGCACATTCTGGGGGAATTCTTTCCAACAAAGGGCTAAACCAGGGAGTCTGTGCCAGTGTCACTGGGATTGGGGCGAACCCTCTGCCTGGCTGTCCAGGTGTCCATGGAGTGAAGGACCTGACCCACAAACCTGGACACCCTCAGTTGTTTCACTCCTCTCAGAGCAGCTTTGGCTCTTTGGCCAGGCTCTGGGAAGGTGCTGAAATCTTAAATAATGGTCCAAAAACGGGCTGATGGAGTCAGGATAGTGTGGGTTGCTGAGAGGAGAGATGGCTGAGCTAAATATTTGGCAGAATTAAGCAAACCAGGAAAGACATGTGGGCATAAAGAAATAATTCAATACAAAATTTCTGGCAGAACTCATAAAAGCTGTTTATAGTTCAGATCACAGCGAGGCATTTACTTACTATTATTGGAGTCAAGGTCTAAGGGTGTTTGGTTGCAATGGGTTTGCAATTGTTCCACAGGAGAGGTGTTAACAGAGCATTAAACCCACACTAATTAACCCCTGGTCTTCCTCAGGTGTGTCTGCTCCCAGGTGCCATTCCAAGGACTTGGCCTTCCCAAAACGGGCCCTCCTGGTGTGGCTGCTGCTCTCCTGGTACTGGCTCTGGGCAAGGATGTCCCAGTATCGGGATGTGATCCTTCCCTCTCCCGTCACCACAGCGTGTGGTCCCTGTGACCAAAACCATCTGAAGAAAGAGCCATTAATTGGAGATTTCACATGAAAGAGGAGGAGACTGTCAAGAGAAGAATGAGGCTGGTAAGGATTTGTCTTTCAAAAAAAGTACCATGAGCTTTTTCTAGTGAAAAATTCTACATACTCCAAGATTATTCCAGATTTCCAGTGAGAACTAATGAAAGAACAGGATAATATAGTAGATAAAGTCTGAAAGTTTTCCAGTTTCCTGCCCTTTCCTCCACCTTCCTTCCCCACTAAAATAACAAGTAAATAACTAGAAAACACTTTTTTTCCTGTTTCTTTTCCCTGCATGGCCCTTTCCCTGCCCCCTGCAGCAGGACCATGGAGATGGAGTGGCTGTCCCTGCTTGTCACACGTCACCTCATCTCATGGAGCAGCTTTGGTGCTCCCAAATCCACGTGGGGAAGCCAACTGGAATGTGCTCCCAGCTTATGCCTGCACCCCCAGCCTCCTCTTTATTAGATTCCACATTTATTTTATTTTCCATGCAGATAAAAACAGTCTCTCATTCCGAAACACGAAGTATGGAGGCAGTTTAAGGCATTTTCCCCCAATTCCTGTATTTTTGCCAGCAGGTGGCAATGGAGCTGCAGCCACCGCCCGGTTCGGGGTGGGCTTTCCCAAAGCATCCCAGCTGGGGTCACGCGAGTATTATTTCTGGATAATCTTCTGAGTGAGTTACTCTCATGGATGTGCTGCTCCCCTGGCTCTCAGGCCCCTCTGCAGCCCCGGTTCATGGCTGGAGGCGGTTTTGGGGGCTCTCGGTTTTGGGGGCCCTCAGAGCGCTGGGCTCTGACCCTGGAGTGTGCAGAGCCCGGTCCGTGCAGAGCCCGCTGCAGGGGCAGAGCCGGCTGTGCCCGCGCCGCTGCATCCCCCTGCATGCGGCCACAGTGCCCTCTGCCAGCCTGTGCCAGGAAAGGCACCCGGGGCCGCGGGGATGTTGCTGAGCCCTGCCCGGGATCCGTGCCCAGCCTGCACGGCCACGCCGCAGGCACCAAAGCCCTTCCCACGGCACCACTCGCAGTATTGCCCACTGAACTAACTGCAGGTCCCGTCCCTCGGCCGTGGTGCCACACTGGGAGCTCTCCAGGATGGCCGGGCTGGCATTTCCAGCACCAAATTGGCTCAGCCAGCCAAGAGCCATCGGCACGAACCACTTTTGCCAAAGCAAATGGATTGTGGAGAGGGCAGAGGCCACGGGATCGAGCTCTGGAGGTTTCCTGAGCAGGGATAACGAATGGCTCCACGCTTAGAGCAGCACAGAGAGCCCCCCTTCAGCTTCAGAACAGCCCAAACACCCCTGAGTCCAAACCCCGCAGCACCGAGGGCTCACCTGAGCTGCAGGAGACACAAACCCTCCTGTGGAAAGGGAGGACATTCCAGCGTTCCCAGGACAGAGGGCTCCGAGATCCGCCCAGAATTCTGTTTATAATCCTGAAAACCCTCTCCGTAAACGACTGATTAATTTACATGGTGGAAAGTAAAGAACTGGGGAAGTGGAATGTGACGGCCCTGAGCCCCGGCAGGATCTCACCGTCGCTGCTCTGAACAGACCTGACCATTTCCAAGCCACAAAACCCACAGAAACGAGGAGTTCATGTAGGAAAAGGAGTTAGTTCACCTTTATTTCATTTCTCCATAGTCCCAAACTTGACAGACGTAGAAAAATATCCTTGAGTCTGGTAGACAAATTTACCAATGCTAAATAGCCCTTTTCTCTGACCGGCTGGGCCACCCTAAATACATTTGTACAAGCATTACTTCAGCCTTTTGTTCAATAAAAGGGTTGTCTAAACTATAACCGATAAACTACAGAGGAAAAACTCGACCTACCAAAGCATGCAGGTGAAGGGATCCTCCAAAACTTGACGAAAAAATCAAATTAAGAAAGCAAACCAACCTTGAGATGCATTTGGAGGAGAAAACAAATTAGAATAATGAGAGGAAAAAATAATTAACTAAAGAGAAGTCAAAGCAAACTCTGTAAAGTATCTGTGGATAAGTTAAAATATCTATGGCACAACTTTTCACAAAAAAAATTAAGGCGAAGACCAACGTTTTATATAAAAATAGCTGAGCAGGCTCCTAAAGCAGGAAAGAAGCATTTCTCATGATGACTCTGTTACCCCAAGATTATAAATACCCTTATTTACACAGAACCCAAAGCAATACAAACACCGGGACCCTCTCCCTGGGCATCCGTCACTCAAACACCCAGGTCTGCTGTCCTGGACCACAGTGGAGGTACTTCAGTTGAAGGTTTGTAGTAGTTTCTTTGCTACACATACTGATACAAATAATAAAAATGCAACATAAATAGTGATTTTCACAGAGAAACTCAAGAATACACAAAGCTTGAAGAATTGGCCCAGAAAGAAATGATGAAAGTTTTTAAATCCTCAGTTATCTTGTTTTGTAGGCTAAGGAAAACATCCAAGTTTTACAATAATATTTAAACCTTCAGAATTTTTTTTTTAAATCAAACTGATACCTAGAGTGAAAATAAAGCAGGAGTTACCATGGCAGAAGATTCATTATCTCTTCATAAATACAGTGGTTTATTTGCCAAGATCACTTAGAAATATCATTATTATGGGCATTTTCATAAATTTCCAAGCCTAAAAGTTTCCCATTTTAAAGGAGCCAAACAATAAACCGTATTTTCATGGATGTATTTGACTAATGTAATCCATATGTAGTAAGACATAAAAATAAGAGCAAATCAAATCTATTTCAGAAGAATGACATGAGTATTTCAAGTTCCAATAGCTTTGCAGGTGTCTGTACGATCAAGTTCAGTATATCTGTGCACATCAGAACTGCCTCAGTGTATCCACACACCCTCGGCAATTCCAGAAAGAACCCTTCAAATGGTAACATTCCTATTGGAGAAGTCAATTTCCCCCAACACAACTCAGAGGATTTACCAATGACCTTTTGAGCAGGAATTCCCCAAATCTCATGGTGTAATCTCTTAAGTTTATTGACATTTTCCTGCCTGAACCCCCAGCCCTTCCTTTGTGCCTCCTGGTGCCTCCTTCCCGCCCACCCCTCGTCCATCCTGCCAATCTCCCCCTCTGTTTCAGGGACAGAAATATGAGGGGGGAAATTAAAAAGACTTTTAAGATGAACCTTGACCACAAACATGGTCTAAATCTACATTTAACCTCAGCCTGCTACTGATTCCTTTCCACTGAAAACTTCCTACCTGCTCATCTTTCCTTCCCGATATCCCCCTTCACTATTTCCTTGTCCACAGATTGTGTCCAAGACCAATACAGCAAAAGAAACCAAGTGAATGGCTCACACTCAACTAAAGCCAAGCGCAGGACTGAAGGACACATGTCGGAAATCATTTATTGCCTAGAAAAGGTTAAAAAAAAGCTGAACTTCACATTTTCTGGGGGGGGTTAAAGGTGGAGCCACGTTTCAGAGGTAGTGTGTGTAAAATGTAAGACAGAGCTGGAAAAGAATTACTGACTTCCTTCAGCAACACAGGAAAATGTTCCCAGAACCAAAGCCCTGCCCTGTTTTCCTTCCAGGAACATTCTGAAGCACCTCTTTTATCCAAGAGGATTTGCTCATTGTTGAAAAAGAGCCACCCCAAGCCCAAGGTCCTGCCCTGTCTGTATCTGTTGTCTTCAGACCAAAGCAGTTGCTGCTTTTCAGAGAAATAAATATTCAGACTAAGCCTCTACTCTGCCATGGAAAACATTAATTTTGTAGCACTGCTTATCCTTTTTTTTGCTCACAACTTTTAAGATTTCAGAGCCACCACAAACCAGCCGGTTTTCTCCCTTAACCAGTTGGAGTTCTCTCCCTGACCAGCCCCTAACTTTGCTCAGGCACCTCCCAACCAAACAGCTCCCTCACTCGTGATGATTTGGGGTGGAAAAGGCAGAATGTGGCCTTGCCAGTGGCAGTCAGATGGTGCCAGTCCCTGGAATACACTGAGCAGCCCGCAGGGTCCTGGGGGAGCTGGGCTGGGCTGGAGCGGGGACAGCAAGCTTGGGGCTGGAGCAGGTTCTGCAGGAATACAGCAGTGCAGGAGATCCCAAATGGGAGGGGGGATCCCTGTGCAGAAGTAATTCCCGTGCGCACAGCCAGGATGGCCCTGGGGTGTGGATTGGTGTGGTCACCTGTGTGGGCAGAGCAGACACAGCTGTTCCTGACTGGAGAACACAGCCAAGCTGTTCCCAGTTCCAGGCAAAGACACAACCAGTGCTTCCTCCCCTCACCCAGAGGACTGCAAAGCCCCTGATCTGCTTTATTGCCTTAGTGAAAAGAAATCCTCGGAGAGATTAAAGTGCAGAGGTGCCTCAAGGACCGACATTGCAGAGAACTGACACCTGTATGGACCTGCTGGGAGACCCTAAATGTGCCCCAAATGTACCTGTTATTTATTTACGCTGCCCACCCCTGTCAGACCTCAGGGGTGACAGAAGCAGGGACAGAAGGGAGGCAGAGCTTCAGGAGACAGGGTTTGAATTTGAGAATATGCAGTGACACTGAAAAATCCCAGCCACAGAGCTGTACAGCACCTTCCTCACAGCATCCTGTCCTCAGGATTCCTCTCTCATGATAAACAATAATAATAAATCTCCTGTGATTTATCCTCCTTCTCTCGACTCTCCTGCACTGGTGCCACATGTCCCAGGCTGGCTTTGGGGTGTCTCCTGCAGGAGAGAGGCCCAAAGAACACCATTTCCCCAGGGATGGGTGGGCCTTGGCTGCAGCTCCTTCCAGCTGCACATCCAAGAGGATTCCAGCGTCCTGGAGCAGAGGGACTGACACAACTGTTTGCATCCAGGAGCAGTTAATTCAAAATTCATTCCTTCCATTTGTTTGGAGATGAAATAGAAAAAAGAGAGCAAAATATGAATTATCAATGGGAGTTTTTCTTGCAGAAAGGTGGATGACTTAATTGACCATAAAATCCAGGATTCCCGTTAAGAGTATCCTGCCTTTTGTCATGGGAATTTCAGTGGAAGCAGCAGGAAAACAGGGCCCAAACAGTGACAAATCCCAGTACCAGAACATAGAAAACAAGAGGCCTTGTTGTCAGTGGCACTGATTTCCTGTCTGGAGAGGACAGCAACAGAAACCATTGTCAGCCCGGGACAGAAAACCCTCTGTAAATGAGTTTTCCAGAGCAAGCAGAATTCCAGCTGAGCTCTGTCTTCCATGGGAAGGCCAGCACTGGGATCTCTGCTCACAGCCCAGGGTCACTCCCACAAGCAGGGCAAACACTGCCCCTCCTGGGATGCCGCTCTCCCAGTTTTAATGCCCCCACTCCCATACGGGCCCAGCAGACTGGAATTCTGGGTTACTCTGCAGAACAGATGGTCAGAGGCCTGTTGGGAGCTCACAGAACCACACAGTGCTCAGAGATGGGGAACCTGGTTTGTAAAACACCTTTTAGAAGTGCCCCTGCCCTTGGTGCAGCTGCTATTTAACAGTATTGCTCAAAGCTTCTCACACCCCGGGACAAGAGACACACAGACCTGAAGAACAGAGCTCACTACTGATACCAAACACAAAGAGCTGTGCAAGTGATTAGGGAGGAACAGCTCAGACTGAGAACCCCCTAAAATTGGAGTTAATCCCGTATTAGGGAAAAAAAGGAGTTATTTCCCCAACACTCTGGATTCTCCGAGCTGCACCTTGCACCTCCCACTGGAATTAAGGGGATTACTCGCTGTCCTGGATGAGTAAGGATTCCCCAGAGGCAATTATTATTTGGTATAAAATGAAAAGACCGGGTTTTTTACCTGACTGTGAGAAATGCTTGCTGAGGGACATTGAGATTCCAGGGAGAGCATCAGTAACGTGGGCAGGCGGCTGCAGCACCGTCCAGGGCCATCCTGGAGAAAAAGATCTCCACCGAGCCCAGGCTTTGCCTGGGAACTAAACCAGAGCACCCAGTGCCACTCCAGCCCTTTCCTGAACACAAACACCCTCCTAAATCCACCGGGACACTTCTGCACTTCTAATCCACCTGAGGAGAGAAGGGAGTCGATGCCAACAGGTCTGGGAAGGAAGGAATTCCTTCAGGCTCTGCCTGCAATCAAATTCACAGCTTATAAACGGCATTGCCACAGAACTCATCAGCCAGAGCTGCAAAACTCAGGTCCAAACACTGGGAAAACTTTCAGGATGCAATGACAGCTCTGGAATTCTGACTGGCTTGGTAAACATGGAGCAAAGTTCATGGAAAAACAGACAACTAATACTTAAAATACTCAGCAGAACTTCAGCATTCAGGCTTTGACAAATCAAAGCCATGGCTACAATCATCAAACCCAGGAGAGTGTAAACATCAGTCCCATTGCTACTGTGTCAGGAATTCATGCCCTGCAGGGATCAGGCTCCCATTTCCATCTCATTTCTCCCAACACTTATCTCTGCTTCTTCATATTAATAATTTATTGATGATAATTCAATTTTCTCAGTTAGCCTTTCAAGGTTTTTTCAGCTATTTTGGTCAGAAAATGGAAGATTTGACAATCTCAAGTCAGAGAACAAAAACCACTTTAGTTTAATGTCAGGTTTTCCAAAGGGTTCAAGCACAACTCATAGAAAGCCCATCATTTTACTTGAATCCCAAATTTTTAGTCCACCTACCTGAGTAAAAATGGGGAAAAATATAATAAACAGGCCTGGTGAGCACACGAGGCTGAGGGATTTTTTTCCACTCTTGGATCCCTGCTCAGAAAGACTTTGCTACAGAGCCAGAGTTATTCTGGAGAGTCAGGAGTTACCTGACCAAGGCCAAACTGCTACAAGTGAAACCATCCCTCACCCAGTTCTTCCATTTTCCAAAAGCACCATTCTAAATTCCTTGCCAGTGCAAAGTGCAGCTGGATATGCCCCAGCCATCCTTCAGGACACGCTCCTTCCCCTTGGAATTGCTTTTTTGGGCTGAGGAAACACTGGAGAGCAAAACGCCCTTCTCCTGAAACCTGCACATCCCAGGGGGGTTCCGGTTTGCCAGGTAAAACAAATAAATCACAAACTGTCTGAGGCATTCTTCTCTGACAAGGAGGACAAGCTGAATGAGGTATCGTCAGGCTCTGGGGAGGTGTGGTTGAAATCCATTTCTTCGAGTTCAGGAGGTAAGTCTGAAAGCAGTGCCTAGAAGGGAAAAGCCATGACAGTACAGGATGAGGTGTGTTCTTCATGTGAAAATTCAAATGTCTTCTCAACAAAGACTGAAAACCTTCACTGAGCTCTGGAATAAACCCAAGGGAGTGAGAGAACACAAAATGACAAGCACCTCCTGATATCAGTGACAAACCCTCCTGATATTAGTGGCAAAGCCCTCCTGATATCAGTGACAAACCTTCCTGATATTAGTGACAAAGCCCTCCTGACTAACCCCCCTACACGGCTCACCTGCTGCTGCTCTTTATCGTCTGATTTGATGGCCAGGATCAAACTGCGTGTGAACGTCTGCAGCTCAAAGTACTTCTGTTTGTGGTTCTCCAGTTGGCTCTCGATGAATCTCACTTCTTCATTCTGGGGGGAATTACAGGGAGTTCTGGAAATCAGCAAGGATGGTTCGGGGTTGGAAAAGCTCCCTGAGAGCTTTGAGTCCAGCCGTTCCCCCAGCACTGCCAAGGCCACCCATGTCCCCAAGGGCCACCTCCACACGGCTGGGAAATCCCTCCAGGGCTGGGGCTGCAGCCCCGGGCAGGACAAAACACTGGAATAACCACCACTGTAGCTTCATAATGACACCTAAACACATTTGGGTTCAAATTAAATATATTCAGTGAAAATGAAAGCCAAAAGCCAGGTCTCTTCCTAGAAGTGATCTTGAAAAGGCAAAGGGACTGGGAGAAGAGACAAATAAATTCCATTATTACAGCAGGAGGCTTGACACAAAACCCAGGGAAAAGAATTTGGAAACTCCTCAAAGCTGCCCCCAAATTAAAATCCAGCATCTCCAGAGCAGCTGGGTTTGACAGGGACCAGCAAGTGCAGCCCACCAACCTCCTCAGGGTCCCTGGGGTCACAGAACACAGTGACAGAATGGGTTGGGTTGGAAAATTGTAAAGTGGGCACACGCCAATAATGTGCATGTTGGGGCTAAAAGAAAGGACATTTTTCCAACCTATACTTGCAAATCACTTAATTAAAAATTCAGATTTGCTAAGTGCTTCTCTTTATTCCAAATGCCTCCTCGCCTTCAAACTTACCAACTGATTGGCTGGCAAGATCAAAATGCTGAATCTGGTGATCAGTGCAGAGCTAAAAGTAATTTTCTGTGGTTATTTACCTTTGCAAAGATCATAAAAATCAAACTGTGAATCAGGTTACAAGACCAAAGTCCTTGCTCATTCCTGTAAAAGGGCTCTGCTTAACAGCACTGACTGTGCATCTTCCATGGGAAAAAACAGGGAATTTATGCTTGCACTTGTTAGACTGGCTGTCATTCAGCTTCACTTGGTATAGAAAGGTGAGATTATGTGATGCACTAAAGGTTTTGTTGGGTTTTTTCCAGAAAATTCCCCTTTTTTTTCAGTGAAAACACTGCTCACCACTCTGCTTCAGGTGAGAACAGCTCTGGGAATGAGGGGAATATTTGGGCTGTGATTTTGAGGCTTTCCTTAAAAAATGAACTGAGTTTCCTTCAGCTGGAAACTCATCAGTTCAACACTGGATTCTGCCCAGCCAAGGAGGGATTTAGGTAGGAAACTCATGGATTAATCAACGATGTCAAACAACACCCCCAGTTCTGCAGGGCACTGTCACAATGAGCCTTTCACTGCAGTGACAGGTGACATTAAGAAAAGGTCATTCCCTCTCCACGTTCCTTCTCCACTGCCCTGCCCAGGAAAACACTGCTTGAAGGAGCAGTTTTTGTTCTGCAGAGACTTGATCTGTTTATTATTTTGGTAACTGATTGTTTGTAGGAGAACAGACTTGGTTTCCAAGAGGAAAAATCAGCTCCAGGGGGAAAGCCATGCTCAATAAAACAGGAATCCTGGCAGTTCTTGGAGAGCAGTAACACCCCCTTCACCCTGTGGCAACTGGCAGAATGCAGCTGCTTTTCCTGCTGCCACAGCCACCAATCCAGGTGTGTCCTGGGCAGTGACTTCTCTCAGATACCCCCTTCTGTGAGAGGATTCCAGCTGTTGTGCCCTTTCCATGCTGCAGGAGAAGTGTGCTGCAGCATTCCAAGGAACAACCTTCCCACAAAAAGGAAGTTGTGGTTTAGAGGCTCCAAGAACTGCTTTGGGACACGTGGCAGGAGCTGCAGCTGCAGAAAAGCAACTGCTCCACAGGATTGGGGTTTTCCTGCCTCCCTCTGGGTTGAAACATGGACAGTGTGGTTGAAGGTGGGATGAGAGGAGACTGAGGCCTGAAGGGCACACAGGGATAAGAGCAGAGGGGCTGCCTTTGCTGAATCTCTCCTCTGAATCCCTGGGATTATCCTGCAGTGCCTGACACAGCCCAATTGCTCACCTTGTAATCCAAGAGAGAACTCATCTGATCCACCTCGGAATTGCTGATCATATCACTCTCTTCATCATCTATAATTTCTATTTTCTGGAACAGAAGCAAACAGTTATTTGGAACGCTCATGGATTTAGGACAGTGTCCAATCCCCAAGGAAGGGCTCCACTGGCACAGTACAGGTTCATGGATTTAGGACAGTGTTCAATCCCCAGGGAAGGGCTCCAGTGGCACATTGCAGGTTCATGGTTAGTTCCTGAGCTGTTATTCCAGAGGAGATTCCTTCCCTGTCGCACATCCATGCCCCTTCTCCCTGCCTGCACACCAGACAGCAGGAATTTCCTTCTGATCCCCAGGAGATATCCTTCCAGAGGGATTTCCAAGCTCTCCCTGGCAGGACCCACCAAGCTCCCAAGTGTGTGTTGAAGGCAGGGAGGATAAAACACATTTTCTGTGTCTGACAGCCCAGCTGAAGTGACAACACTTCAAAGGCTTCGTGTCCCCAAGATCTGCTGCTCCTTCCTACCCTCAGCAACACTGTGATTCAAATATTTTTGTTTTTAGGCTCAGCTTGAGGAAAGAGTGTCTAAATAAATGCCAAACATTCACACTATCTCTCTTAGAAATACACTTTAAGATAGTAGGGGAAAGAACCGATTAGAATTTCAAATAGGAAAACTGTATCTCTTATGCAAATCCAATGTATTTTAGTCCAATTTTAACTGAATTTTTGAAGAGTTTTGTTAATGTTTTCAGAACAAAGTATGGAGAAACTATTCCTTGTTTTTGTTCCTATATGATATAAATTACCCAATGCTGGGGTTCAGGTAGACCGAGAGCTGAGTCTCTTGGTCATCATCTCTGCAAACCTTTTGCCTCTGTCACTTCAGATCCTGCATCTCCAGGGAGACACATGAGCCTGCCCTCAGAGGGATTAGCTGGGGTCACAGCAGGACACTCAGGACACCAGGCAGGGAAAAGGCAGCCTGTGGCATCCCAGTGTGTGCAGAGGGTGATCCCAGTGAACAAGAGAAAGGAAAAGTGTCTCATCTGCAGAGGGGGAAGGGGCTCTCCTGCTACTTCCCTTCCCCACATTCTGATGGTTCCATGATCTGAGCTGCTGCCTGGGGAGTGCAGGGGCAGCTGGACATCCCCAGTCACTCTGCAGGGAATTCCAGATAAAGGTCACCCACTTGGGGCCTTCTCTGCTCTCCCTTCTCCTCATGTGAGAGAGCACAGGCTAAGCACAGGGATTTGGTGCCTCCCTCTGCCCCTCCTTCCTTGTCTCACTGCCCTCAGTGAACCAGCAAGTGAGGAAACAACACACACCCGAATAATGCCCTGGCCAGGGTATGGGAATGCAGAATCCCAGAACATTCAGAGCTGGAAGGAAACCCAAGAATCACAAAGCACATTCCCACCCCAACTGCCCCACCTATCCAAGGTCAGCCAGGCAGAGGAACCACTGGAGATACCTGCTGAAAGCTACAGAAACCCAGTTTTCATTATTATTCAGGGTTTATTTTCTTCTTACTGTGTTACTGCACTTGGTACTCTCACAGCTCCACCTAAGAGGTGGGCTTGGCACTCCAGAGAAGCCAGAGCAGACTGGCAGAACACAGAAAGAACATGCAATTCCATTTCTGCTGAATGTTTTAGTATTTTTTATTGCTGGGTTTTAGTATTTCTCCTATGTTTCAATATTTTTAGTACAGTTTCAGTGCTCCCAGCTGGGAAGGCCTCTGAGCACACTCAGGTTTTCACCTAAAGAGAAACACTGATGTTGGCCAACATCACCAGGAGCAGTTCTGGAGGCAAAGGAAGGTACATACCACATTGTCCGTGGAGACTGGATTCTGGTCATCATCTTTGTGACCAATTTCTTCATTTTGAAGAACTTCATTTGTCTCTTCTGCAGAAATAAATTAGATTTGTCAGTTTTCATTCCACTTTTGTGCTGCAGGAACATTAATAGTCTTCCCCATAAATATGTCACAGGTGCAAAATCCAAAAGCAAAGTCACAGTAACAATGTCTATTCATAAAAAATAATGTATGTCTGATTAAAAAAGACATCATGTCACAAGGATTTCAGGCCAATTTGCCAATTGCTACCTGAGCCAATAGGAAAACTACCAGTTATTCTCTTGCAATGTATCAAAACCTTGTTATTTTATGATTCAGGATGGAATATTCAGAGAATTTCACATCAAAGATATACAGAACTTTTTTTTTCAATGAAAATAAATTAATAAATAAAAACTCTGCATTCCCTGAAGTTACAGGGCACATGTCTGAACCCACCTCCTCCTTGCACACATGGATTAGTTTCGAACCAAAAACTGAGCAAGCAGATTCTTTCCTTCTCCTCTGGCAAATGTTCATCCCCAGTGAACCCAGGCTGCTGATTTATGTATAAGCACTTGAAAACAGAGCAGATTGTACCCTTATCTTTCAACCACAAGGATGAAATATAAATGAAATGTAGAAGAAATGATTCTCTTGCCTTAATGAAAACACAACCCAAAGAAAGAGAAGTCTGTTCACCTTGAAAATTAAGTATGTTCCCCATATTTACTTGAATTCTCTGTATTAATATATAAATATATGTATTAAGTATAAAGAGGAAAAGAGGGCCTGGGCAGCAATGGGACACTGGAAGGGGAGGTGGCAATGCCTGGGTGTGTCACCACACAAACACAGGGACAGCAGGATTTCCCTGGGATTGCCAGCGTTGCAAGGACAGGATAATGTTTAGGCCAGACCATACAGAGACAGTTCACTGTTTTAAGTAACTTCTCTACCAGTTGAGTATCTCTAAACTGAGCAAACTTTAATCAGAAATTGTTTCAATCCGCTGCCAGTCTCAGCTCCAGAGGGCAATTAGTGCCAGGAGCAACAGGAAAGAGATCAAGTGGGAGAATGGGAGAGCAGGATCAATGAAGGATCTCTCGTTACACCCACGGGGGGTGGAGGGCACTGAGGGGGCACCTCAGGGGCTCTGGAACATTCCAGCAGCCCTCCCATAACCTTGACAGTCACCCTTTGGATCCAACAGCATTCCCAACTCTTTCAATATCCATCCTGAGCTCACAGAACCAGCCCAGCACTGACCCTCCATGGGACTGTGCTCACACAAAGTGAGGATTCAATTAACAATCAATTAAAAAAGGTGAGGCGATATGAGAGCTTTAATGCTTCATTTTGCATCACAGCATAGCTTGCTTTGGTTTACATTTTAGTACTTACACACTACACTTTACAATCAAGAGCCATCAACACTGTCACTCCAATTAGATGACCAAAATAGCTTTGTTTCTGTCTTTCAGAGTGGTTTTTGTAGCGGTGGTTTGGGGTTTTTAATAAATTAGAACCAAAAGTTACAGTTCTCTAACATGAAAACAAACCCTATCTGTGACTGAACAGCACACAGGAATATTAGGGGAAATATTTTCCAGGGTGTTCAAAACAAGCTGAGCTGCAGCAGTGAAACCTCCTCCTTTGAACTGGGGAAATGAATAGAAATAATTGTAGTGGGAGAAGAAAGGAATGAAAGTGGCATTCCTGGATGCTGTGGAAATCCTGTCATTTTCCTCCACTTCCTTAAGCTTTGACACTAATAATCTACTCAAAGTCTCCCAGCCTTATCTTGTTTTATGAAAGCCTTGCTCAATAAAAGTGCTGTTATTTCTCACTTTAACTACAGAGAGTTCAGGCTCTTCCCTGTCACAGTTTGCTTTCAAGCAGCTCTGACTCAAATCAGCTCCTTCCACACCTCAGGCAAATCAAGGAGTGGAGATTCTGCCTCTCAGTTGCCTTTCAATCACTTGACCCATTTCTTTATCATCTTATTCTCTTTCCAGCAGGATATGACAAAGCCATCACGAATTCATTCCCAGCAGCTCCCCATTCTCCTGGTTCTTCCCTTGACATTGTTCTGACACAATGACAAGATCAAGCCTGGCACACTGAGCGGCCCCAGCAGGCCCCAGGTCAGGCTTTCTTTTAGCGCACAGAGCAAAGGCTTTATTGATCTCTCTAATCAGAAGCACTGGGAGCAATTAGTGAGCTGTGGATGTGGCAGCTCACCAAGCCCAGAGCTCATGGACAAGAGGGGAAGGGAGGGATCGATTCCATGTGCTCGTGGGAGGTGGAGGAAAAGGGAATTAAGTCCGAGACACTTCTCTCTCCATGTCCACTTACTGAGGACACACCCCGTGGGTGCATTCTGAGGCTCCAGAGCCCTCCCTGCTCCTGGCTGTGATCTCTTGCCTTGTGTTTGCCCAGCAGAGCTGGAACACCAGGAGTTCTGGGCAGCTTTTAGTTGCAGCCCGAGGCTGAGCTGATGCTCCCTGCCAGGAGGGCTGGGAGTGCCCAGCTCTGCTCAGCCCCCAGCCAGCAGGTCCTTGTGCATCAGTGCCTGGGGTGACTCAGGCTCATGGGAATCACGCGAGGGACCCTAAAGATCATCTCATTCCACTCCCTGCCATGGCAGGGACACCTTCCACTATTCCAGGTTGCTCCAAGCCCCGTCCAGCCTGGCCTGGGACACTTCCAGGGATGGGGTGTCAAATGGAATGGATATTCCATGGGCTGTGCACACCTGGCCAGTTTGCAGAGAGCATTTTGGAATCCTGGCTTCCTAGGGAAGGGAGATTCTCCACCTGTGCTCAGTCCAGCCCAGCAAAATGCGAACTTGTCACTTAATTTCAGGTGAATGTGCAGAAATGGAGCTCTTACGATGAAAGGCTTCTGCAATTTCTGTGATAACAAACCCAACAAAACTCAGGGAGAGAGAGGGAGAAGAAAGAGACCAAACAGTACCTTCAGCAAGGCGAGGAGGAGCCCTTGTGGCTGTGAGAGACTCTTTCAGACGTTTGTGAATGTGAACAACAGAATCCAAAGCATGCACACTGCACAAAATTAAAAATACAGGCACAGCAGTAACTGCATTTCAAATACCTTGTGAGCTTCCTTCAGATAAGCAGATTGATACTTCATCATTCCTATCATTATCATCCCCCACTTCAGTAGCAGTTTCCTCTCCTGGATTAAGTGCTGATTTAGAAACAAATTCAGACTGATCAGAGAAATCAGCAGGACCTCCTCTAGGGGGTGGGACCTCAATCCCCATTAAACGATATTTCCGTCTTCGATTCCCAATCCAAGTCTTGTAAGAGAAATAAACATGAATGATATCAGAAACTATGACAAAGCAACAGGCCCCAACCAAGTGACATCAGCACATCTGGAGCAGCCAGCACTGCAGGGAGGGAAGGGCTGTTCCCCCCACGAGGCTGCTTCCTGGGATCCTGTGGCCAGGCTCAGTCCTCCAGCGCACGGGAGAAGGGAAGGTGCACAGCAAAAGCAGCAACAGTCACCAGTGGCAGGCAGGGAAGCTCTGACTGAAGTTGAGAAGAAAAGGAAAAATACTCTTTACAGTGAGGCACGGGGACAGTTTGGCCATAGGAATCTTGGCATCTCCAGCCTTGGAGGTATCTCAGCATTTTACTGGACAACATCCTGAGAAACCTGACCTGACTCTGAGGTCAATCCTGCTCCAAATAAAGAGCAGGACAAGGTGACCTTGTAAGGTCTCTCCCCACCTACATTATTCAACAAGCTTAACATGAAATCTTGGATCCAGGTTCTCCCATTCTACAACTTCCACACGGGGACTAAAGCATCCAGTGACCCGAACATCCCCCCTGTTCTAGGATTTCCTGCAGGAAACTGCCCAGGTGACAGAACCACACCCCTCCTCGCCGAGGACAGAACAGAACCTGGCAGAATTAAGGCCAAGGCAGCACCTTCCTTCAGTCCCCCGTGGTTGGCAGCCAGGGCTTTCCAAAGCACTGTCTGCAGGAAGGTACAGAGGAGTCCCCTGGGAACAGTGACAGGAGATGTAACAGCCCTAGGCCCAAAGAACCTGGAAACCCATTCCTGCTGGGATGGGCATGGATGCTTTAAGTTCATTTTACATCAATAAAATTGAGTTTCAAAAAAGAAAAAAGGCAAAACTCCCACATTCCAGATTCTCCAAGTGGATCTGAACAACTGTTCATTAATTTGCTTTCTCTGATACAGAAAAGTCTACACTAAGAATTATTTAAGACTCAAAATCGAGTTTAACACAATGCACTAAGAATCGCCTGCAACTCTTCACTGCTTAACTCTCTCCCTTCCCTTCCACTGCTCAGGCTTTTGACTTCTGCTCCAAGCCCAGCTCTGCTCAGCAGCCCTTGTCCCCCACACACCTTGTTCCATCCAAGTCAGCTCTCCCCCAGCATCCACAAACCCTTCCCAGAGCCAGGCCTTATTCCAGAAATACCTTCCCTGCTCCTCTTCCCCATCTTTAACTACATTTCTGAGATATAGCATGAAAAAGTTTAGTAAAAAACTTTTTGCTCCTAATACCTTGATTATCAAAGAGCAAAATAAAAAACACTAACAGCAGTCCCAACTACTAAAGGCACTTTCATGCTGTGCTCACCTTGAAAAAAGAACCCTTTTAAAGCTGCATCTCTAACTAGCTAAAAGGTGACATGCTGAACAGTATTTTTGGCAAATCCTTTTTGTTGGGAGGTATTTGCTTTTCCAGCTTGCTGGTTTTCCTCTTTGAAGAATGCACAACAGGTATGCAGAGAGACTACCTAAATAATTTCCTATATTATGTATTGTTTGGGGAAAAAAAACAAAAGAAAAATCCCTCACAAACAGCCCTTTGAGTTTTGTATCTCTTTTTGCCACGCAGTGTACCACTATTCTTTAAATTTTCTCATAATCCTGTGATGGTAACAAACAGTGATAACAACTAGAAAATTTAAAATTGAATCTACTTATTTTTTAGTAAAAAATTCAGAAAAAAAAAGAGGCACTTGGAAAAGGCAGATCTTTTGATACAGCCTTCAAAGCAGCAAATCTTTCATTGAACACATTGAATGTGGGAACGTTCTGGAACAGCACAACGGTGGGAGCAGGAGCAGAGTGAGATTCCTGTGTAGGAAACCAGCTGAAGAATTACATCCCTGAAATATTATCTCCTTAAAAACTGCACACCAGGTCCACGAAGTGCATGGGATCGGACTCCTGGAGCCTCCCTAGAGCAGCCAGCAATGGACTGGGAGCACATTCCCAGCTCCAGTGGAGCCCCAGGAGTCAGGAAGGGGGAGAAGGAGCCAGCACACCGTGCCCTGGGCAACCAGACCCAAAGGCTGGCTGGAGCCATGTCCAGCAGGATTCCAGCTCAGCTGATACCCAGGGCAGGGGGTCAACCTGCCACAAAGATTCCAGGCTGGGACCTCTACACATCCCATCACTGGAAAAATCCCAGTGGCAGACTCAGAGTTGTTTTCCCAGGTGTCTCCCAATCCTGAGCCAGATCCAGCCCAAAAGCTGAGAAGAGTGAGTAGCCTTTCTACTGCAATGACTTCACTTTGCTGCTAAACCCAGACTGAAGATTTTTTCCATTATCCAGCTTTTACCTGGGGAACTGCTGGGAAAGAGGAGGAGATGTCTCTACCCCACGGTGGGTGCTTGGGAACATATCCCAAAGCTTTCTGTTCTAGTAATGAAAAAATATGAACATGCCATGCAGTTTTCTTATATTCCTCACATATTTCTGAGGAGTTTTGATAGCTGACATCCCTCCTTATCAAATATCAGTCTTGCTGCCTTAAAGGGCTATTGGGCTATTTTTCTATGAATTAATAAAAATGTGTAAGTTAAAAAAAAACCTAAAATGTAATCAGCACTAATTATAATGCAAAAGAATATTGAAAATTTAATGAAGTATTGGCCAGAGTTCACATAATTAAATTTGTTGTGGATGCTATTTGAGATATATATATATATATATATAAACCCAAGTATGTATATTTATATTGACTTGGGTTTATACAGATATTCAGTAGTATTTGATATCAACTGCATTTATTTTTTACATCACAATTCGTGCTACAATTCCCAAGTGTTCCACACAGAGGAACCAGAGGCAGAGCTGGGGCAGACACTGGCAACAATAAGGAAAGAAGAAGAAAAGACATCTTTTCTTCTTCACGTGTGTAGTTCTGGGCCAGGTTCTGCCAGAGCCTTAAGGGTGATCAGAGCCCTGCCCTGAGGACAAAAGCATTTCAGCAGATCAAAGGCATGTCCAGAACTTCTTAGGGGCACCCCTTGGGATTCCTACAGGATCAGACAGAGGGAGCATGGATGTCACTGTCCTCGAAATAGGCTGTGTCATGTCCAGGAGATGTTGGCAGTGGGAATGGCTCCACCTTTCAGAAAGCTAACTGAAGAGCTTGGGAAATAGGGAGCAGTTTTGTTCTCTGCAGAGATGAGAGTAATCGGCCTCCAGAAGTACAATTTAGTTTTTTAGAATTCACATGTGCTGAGGGAAACAAGTAAATACTCAGATCTGTGTTCAACATGGAGAGGAGCTTTGGGACACACTGATGTTCCACCCCAGAGGTCTCCCCAGCAGGAGGATTTCAATGAGGGCTCCTAGTTCTGCTTCTGCAGCAATGTCAGGAATTTAAGAAAGAGGTGGAAAAAGAGGGTGAAGACTGAAAGGACTAACCACAACTGTCCTGCCTGTTAGGAAGGCTCTGTCTTGTTTTTATAGAGGATGGAAACGCTTTGAGAGACTGAGACCCCCAGCAGGAGTGATGCTGCATTTCTGCTCATTAGGGACACAGTGGCAACAACTGATGCTGTCCCAAACTTCTCAACCTCTGGAAGAGATGGCATGGGGTGTTCTTGGGACTCGGGTTACCTCCACCACTCCTGCACCTCCTACAGCAATCCCTCCTCAGCCACACCTGCAGGGACTATCAGGCTGAACCCAGCACTCCTCACAGTGCCCTGTGCCCTCCATCTCAACCTGCCTTCAAGACAGTCTTGTTCAATATTTTTTGCTATTTTGGAGCATTTTCTTTCACATGATTTTTTTCCTATAAGCATGAATGAGAAATATCCTCCCTTTATCTTTAGAAGAGCCCTTTTTTTGGTATCTTAATAGCAATATAAATAGCACCTTTCAGTCTTCCAGGATCTCCCTAAAAAATGCAACACTTTCACTTAAAATCTTACTCAAGAGGATGTCAAACAGCTTGTAGTGCTGCTTCTGCTGCTGATCAATAAGATCTTACCTGAGGGCTTTTACTATAAATAGACTGCAGAAAGAGCAGGAGAGCACTTCCCAACATGGTCATTCATTATGTAATACGTGAAATCTATTTCCAGCCTCCTCATGAAATTTTTAAAGCCTTTCATCTGTCCTATTTTTGCTCCTGCGACAAGATAAGGGAAGACTCTGGTTTTCTTACCCGCACTATTTCACAGTCAACATTTAATTCTGCAGCCACAGCTTCAATTTTCTCTCTGCAGACTGAGCCCAGGCTGGTCATGCCATTGTCCCAGTATTTCTTTAGCGTGGCTAAGTCTCGGTCACTAAATTGTGTGCGGTCCTGTAACTGTAAGATAAAAAACACACTGTTAGATTTAAAAAAATCTGCTTATCCTGATCATTTCATTTCCAGAGGTTTTGTGTCCAGTAAGACACATAAGCTGTACTGTTTCCATGGCTCTTCTCCTCTTTTAACTCTCCCTTAGGAGTTTGGTTTTTTTTAAGGTTTGGGTTTTTATGCAGGGCAGCTCAGAGTTCCCTGGGATTTGCTTTAGAGGCAGTGGCAGTGCCCATGCAGGTTCACAGCACTTCAGCTTTGCTCCAACTCCACTTGATTTTTCTTGGTAATTTGTTTTATCTCATCCTGTAAGGCCTTACTGAAAAGAAGTTTTTTCCCCATGTGCTGTTTACTCTCTCCACCCAATTTATGCAAATTACTCCTTAAGGCTTTTCAAGTTTTTCACCCTCCCCCCCTTAAAGTTCTTTTATCTTACTGCAAACTACAATATATGCACAATTCAAAAGATTCTGACTTCCTAAAGGGAATACTTTAATGTTTATTTGGGAAGCTTGATTTTAAATTGGTTCCACTGTTTATTTGTGAGTTCCCAAACTCCTTGTCTACATTTATCAAAATATGTGATAGTGGATCACTGATAAAAGGAGTGACACTGAAAAAGAACTCCTGAACATCCCACCAAGCTTGAACTGGGGTGGGCCAACAGTGTATTTCTGCAGTAGAGCTCCCAAGCCTTATCAAAAGCTTTTCACCCAGAATTTTAACTCAAATCTAGTTTCTTTGCACCAACCCATGTCTGTCACCTCTCCTGCTACCCAGAGCACAGAAATGCAAGTCTGCACTGGGAACTTGGAGCCCATGGGGCACATTTGTCATTATTTCAGTAGTTAATTTTGTTCATGATTTCAATAGCTGAAATATGTGTTTGCTCATTTAAAACCTGTTAAAAGTTAGAATGAAGTAATTTTAAAATGGAGCAAAAAGGAATTTTGCAGAAATCGGCTCATTTGACAATCCTATAGTTACCAGTTCTAGCTTTTGTTAATCCTCAGAATATGGTAATCCTTGCAATTTTCTTCTTTTAAAAATCACTATTTCTTCAAATGTTAGAAACACTTGAATCTCCTTAGTGTTGAACACAAAACAGGGGTATCAAACACTCACCTCCTTAAAATAATCCTGGGTGGCCCAGTAATAAACGCACCGGATTTATTCCAATATGGGCCAGTTGGACTTGACCTTTGAGGTCTTTTCCAACTGTGACAACTCCATGATTCTGTGATCATTAACTGCTACCAGGCACTCCGAGTTGTTCCTGGCTATCACTGCATCCAAGTCCAGACTCACAGAAGGTGCTTCCAGGGGCAGAGCAGAGTTCCCTGTGCCCGGGGCCTCTCTCCTGCCTCCTGCCCACCCTGGCCAGCCAGGGCACACGGGATGCTCCCAGCCAGCACACTCCAGGCTATTTTCATCCAAAAGGAACCCGCCTGGCACAGTTCAAGGCTGAGCAAGTGCA
This sequence comes from Grallaria varia, assembly GCA_013396735.1. Taxonomy (NCBI): domain Eukaryota; kingdom Metazoa; phylum Chordata; class Aves; order Passeriformes; family Formicariidae; genus Grallaria; species Grallaria varia. The sequence continues at coordinate 99,487 of VWZG01002872.1, forward strand.
GCAAAGCCAAAGCCCGGTGCCCATTCACCGTGAGCTGCCGTGGTGCTCGCTCCACGCCTGACCTGAGCTGCTCCCACCTACAAGCCATTCTCAAGGAACAAAAGTGGAGTTATCCCCTGGATCGCTGCAGCAACAGCTCCTTTTACAGCTGCTGCCAAAACAGATTGGCTTCCAAAAGTGACTGCTCTGCAGTGGGGGAGCTGAGGAAAGGGAAGGCAGACAGGAGAGTGATATCAACGCTCCAAATCCACAGAGAAACAAGTCACCCTGGCCTGTCCTGCACTCCTCAATGCTCAGGGCAACCTCACCTGCTAAAGGACACTTTTCTGAACCATAAATAAATAACATTTCCTGCTGGTTCTGCAGAGTTCACAGTGACAGCACTGCTGTGGCCACTGGCAGGGACCTCAGGTCTCTGTGATCTGCGCTCAGCAGGAGCACAAAGCTCATCATTTCTTCATATTCCACATGCACAGCCCAAGAAGCCCCTGGACTATGCTGGGGACATTCCCCCTCCAAGTGGGGTGAGATGGGAGAAGCAGAAGGAAACCTGTCTGATATTACTGCCCAGGAAAGGGAGCAATGCTGCTCAGTGTTGTCTTCTCCCAGCCAGTTTGTTGAGTTGGCCAAATAAGAACAAAACCCAACAAAAGTGCAGCTGCTGCTGGAGGGAGCTCAGGTTTCTGCTTGCCACATGGCTTTCCAGTTATCTAAGAAATGCTTCTTCTCCTGAAAGAACCCAGGGAAGAATTGGCTAACAGGAAAGTGAGATGCTAGAGGATCCTGCCCTGAACAAAGGACACACAGTGACAGACTATGGAGTTACCAAAGGGATGGTGCAGAGCCTTTCCATGGAGAAAGCAGCATTTAGCAAAACCACCTGGCCTTCAAAAATTTTACTTAAAAAATGCAGGCTCAGATCCTTTCCTTTTTAGGTGGGTAGATTTTAATTCTGATTATCTACTACAACTGTTTCAATAAAAATCTTGATAGATGCATCACTATTCAATGGTTTTCTCCTCACAATTGCAATAAAATTTTGCTGCAAGATGAGGATTGTAGAGTCAGTCTCAACAGTTTAGGTCAAAGCAGATGTTCTGAAGTTCAGAGAACTCTCCTGTAGCTACACTCCCAAAAAGGTCTTGTGCAGCCCCTTGCTATGGAGATGGAAAGGAGGAAAAAATGTGAGGTTTTGTTTGCCTCCTTGACAAAACTAATCCCCAGGGTTTCAGCTGCCAGTGTGTATTTCCGCTTTTTGCTGCTGCAGTTGCTGCCACAGCAGGCCCCGGTGCCAGCAGTACCCCATCACCCTGATGCCCACCGTGGGGCACAGGGGGCAGGGAGAACAGAGACCCCAGAGGGCCATCACTTCCTCACTCTGCTCTCCCTCACTGCACCCCCAGCCTGGGAGCAGTGTCAGCCCCTCAGCCCACTTGAGTATGGCCAGATTTGAGACCCACGTTAACTGCCTTCGTGTAACACACTGGGCCACATAGCTTAATCAGCAATTCCTTAGGGAAATCACAAACTACCTTCAATTACAGGATCATCCCCTTGACATGGATTATAGCCAAGTTTGACTCCTGCATTCAAAACTGCTTAAAAATTACATAATGCTTTTACAGAAGTCAGTGACTTTTGTGAGACAATAAAGGGTAGAATTTCTACATTGAACATGTAACTGTACTTCCATCAATTTAGTTAATAACCTCTTCATGCTTAGTATCATCAGAGGAAGTGAGGAAGCAAGAGAAAAAACTCAGAGTCCTACAAATATCATAATACTCAGTTAAAGGAAAAAAATCAAAATACAATCCTGCAAAGCTTCATATTGATGACAATACTTTCTCTAGCTGAAGAGAAGGCAGTCATTCAGTTCTTATTTTTACTTCTTTAAGTCAACTGTGATTGCAGTACTCATTTGTACTCTTCAGATCCCCGGTTTGCCGATTCAAGGCTTGGCTTTACCCCCAGCAGTGTTGGCTGAATTCCTTACATTGACCACTTCTGTCGTCCCCAGTTAAAAACTCAGGAGCAGCTTCTTCCAGCAGAAACCAGACTCTCCGTTCCCAAGGAAAGGCAATCCTGGCGAGCCCACTGAACCAGCAGTTGTGCCGCGCGCAGGGTTAAACCCGGCTTATCCCCGACCTCCCAAATGGAATAACAACATCCTTGGAAGAGATGACCCAGTTTATTATAGACATTCCTGGCACTGTGCCGACCCCTCATCAGACCCACTGTGCAGGCAGGATCTGTGGTGCAAATCCGGTGCCTATAATTGGGAGGAATAATTGCCCGGCAGTGGAGTGTCCTTATCCTGCCTTTTATTAGAGCTTGCTGTTTTAGATCCAGTTTTATGCATGACTTGAAAATGTTTCAGGCCACGTGCACAGAAGCTATACACAAATTTCAGATTATTAATCAAAGACATGCTAGAAAATGAAAGAACTAGAGGTTTGATATCAATGTAGTAACTCCTGCATTTATGTTGCAGCTGAGCACTGTGTTGTGTTCATTTAAACTGCAGTGAAATCACATTAAATCAACAGTCAGTTCCAATGCTCAGTGATGAAATGGGCTGAGGTAATGGTTATTTTTAGCAAACAAACCTCTCACAACAAGTTTGCCGTGCCTTTGATCCCTGTCAATGCTCCTGTTGTATTTTGGGAGGAATGGGAAGATCAGAAGTGCAGCATTCAAGGGAAGAACAAATCCCAGATCCTTGTGTACAAGCACAGCGTCCCAACGACACCAGCATTCCTGAACCCTGACACTGATTCGTGGCTGATTTTTTTCAGAGGATTATCAATTCCTATCTCAAGATCTTATTTATTTTTATTAATAGTTATTTCTGAATAATTTCACTGTGTTCCCCCTTTCCCACCTGCACCATTTAATATTACTCTTGTTTACTATTTCTTGATTTCCCATATACAAATTCTGAAGGTCTGCACTGTCCCCTAACACTGCCAAGATATTTAACCTCATTAAAGCTGTGCCAGACAACACACTCTTTCAGCCTGAGGTTTGGGTTCAGGTTTCAGCAGTGCCCCATGTCAGTGACACCCCGATCCTGCAGCTCACGCGCAGCTGCACAAACTCCAGGCACAAAGGACTTTGGAAAAGCAGCATCTGAAGGCACCTCAAACTCCCCCTGCTGACACACTGTGAGGGCACGTACTGCTGGAGTTCCCCACCAGAGATGTTTGGCATCCTTTCCCACTGGCTCAGGAAGCCTGAGGTTTGCTCTGATGGAACCAGAACTTGGCAGTATCTCACAGTACCCCACTGTGAGAAGAGCTCTGACTCTCATGAACTTCAACACTCAGCAAAACTACAGATATTCTGTTAATATCTGTTTCTAAACCAACCTCAGCTAAGATGAAAAAGGGGAAAAAAAAAATAAGAGATGCAAATAATGCAATGAACAGTCCAGCCAGAAAATCACCCTCTGAACTCCAGTCATCTCACTCTGCGATTTCCACACCTACCCTCAATCCACACAAACTGACAATTTGTCCTTCTTCGTGAGACTTTGAACTAGTTTGTTAAATACTGAACATTCAGCCTCAAAGTAAACTGATTTTTAGAAGGTAATGATCATGATTCCTACTTAATCTATTAATGTCCTCTTCACATTGGCCCAAAAAGTCTGTTTTTCCAGTTTCTGCCCAAACGTGACACATTTTTAGCCTGCAGGTTCACAGCATACACAAGCCAAGGAGGTCTGTGGCCCTCCAGTGCAGCAGGTCATGTAATAAAAGATGGGTTTTGTCTGAAATGACCATTCTGGCTCCCCCTTGGCATTCCCTGAGGATTGCTGCTGGACAAAGGTGCTGTCCCCTGGAGGAAGGCCATGCTATGCTGTGGATCATATTATCATCTAATGGGGAAATATCTTGGGATAGGTGGTGAAATACTTCCCAGAAGGAGGAAACACATTAACCAGTATTCCAAATGACACCAAGGATGCACAAGGACAGCGCTCCCATGCAGCCCCGTGGAGCCCCCCAGCTTGCCCATCTCTCTCACTGAACATTCCAACTACCTCACTCAGACCAACTTGACTAAACCACTTCTCTTCCCTCCTGGGAGAGCAGAGGAATGTGAACAGGTGAAGAGAACTTCATGGTGGTGTAGTTTTAAAACAAAAGGCACAGCTGAGGTGCCCTCTGACTCCAGGCAGCTTTAATCCCTGTGGGGGCTCCACTGTAAAGCTCCTTGAAGACACTTCTTCTGCAGCTCACATCCCCTTCCTGCAGCAGCCCAGAGTTTCCAGGAGCCTTTCAGAGCCAGGGCAAGGAGCATTTTCTTTAGCAGTTCCACTGAAGTCTCTGCCCAGTCCAGCTGTATTGCCCATGGATGTGCCAGGGAACTGGTGGCAGGTCTCACACTGACCTGGGTCAGAGCAGGTCCAAAGTGTGTTTCCTATCCTCTTCCTATGGCAGGAGGACCCCACAGGGGACACTTTAATGCCACTTTCTTCGGAGTTTCATTCAAACAGGCAATGTGCAAAGAGCAATTTAAAAATCAGAATTCAGCACAGGAACTCTCCATCCATTTCAGGTATTTCCCCTCCCCAAATACATGTCAGACTGAGAGCGCAGAGACCTCAAGCCCAAGCTCTGGGCAGATCAAACCCCCTCTCTCCCCCACAATAAAACTCCACAGCTAAGGCACAGCTTACCCAGAGTCACCACCTGCGTGACAAATGCTTGCCAGATCATAGCAACACATTTAAACACTGACCACTCTGCTAGGGCCTCAGATGGCACAGAACTGAAGCACAGTCATGCACTCAAAACTTAAATGTAAGGGCAGAAGTGAAGATATTTTTCCCCCTTTTAATCCTCTTTAACCAGTATCTCCACTGCTATTTTTGAATCCTTGTTATCCTTTCACCACCCTGTGAAAACCCAAAAATCAATGCATTTGTAAAGGCCAATGCACATGCACCAGGACACAGACCTCTGTAATTTCCAAAGGCACTCTCATGAGGAACTGAGAGGGTGATATTTCTAGACTGACATTCATTAACCCTCAGGATTACATCATCTGCCAGCACATAGAAAGAGTTTCTGCAGAACCGCACAGCTTTTTTTCTCTGCTGATGCAGTTGAAGGACAGGACAAGGAAAACAAAACATCAAGGCAAAAGATTAAAAATTCAGAGCATCTAAAAGACGATCTTCTCCATTTTAAACAAAATACAGATTAGCCTTTTTCCTGTTTGAATGTCAGTAATTGCCATAATGGCACTTCTACAACCCCATCCATTCTATTTCTGTTCCCTCACGCTCTTTCTTCAAAAGGATTTCACAGTTGAAATTGAAGTTTCTTAGGAAGCAGGAGCTGCTTCTCTCTTTGTGCTCTCTTACACCTGTGTGTACACAGCAGTTTTGGAGTGCCAAGCCCTAAACCTGTCTCCTTAGGAAGGCTGATTCTGCATTCAGACTGGGAAAGTGCATCCACAAACCTGGAGACAGATGTTGTCAAACCAGACTGTATTAACCAACGGGTTTATGCAATTTACTGATTTAAAAAATCACAGGGGCAAAGGTCTAAGGAAAAAGAATTCCCTAAGAACCACTCTTAGTGGCCCCTCACTGCAAGGGAGACACGGAGGGGCTGGAGCATGTCCTGGGAAGGGGCTGGAGCAGCAGGAGCAGCTGAGGGAGCTGGGGGGGCTCAGCCTGGAGAAAAGGAGGCTCAGGGAGGACCCTCTGGCTCTCTGAACTCCCTGCCAGGAGTGGGGAGCCAGAGAGAGTCAGGCCCTGCTCCCAGGGAACAGGGACAGGAGGAGAGGGAACAGCCTCAGGATGCACCAGGGGAGGTCAGGTTGGATACTGGGAAAATTTTTTCATGGGAAGGGTTGTAAAAGCTCTGGCAGAGCTGCCCAGGGCAGTGGTGGAGTCACCAGCCCTGGGAGTGTTCAAAAACTGTGTATGTGGCACTTGGGGACTTGGTCAGTAGTGAACAGGGCGTGGTACTGTGCTGACAGGAGGATTCCATGACCTGAAAGGTCATTCCAAACCTTCACGATTCTATGATTGATAAACAGGCACCTCCACATCCCTGAAGGTTTTAAATTGACTTCTGTAGCTTGTGTCAGGGATCCAGCATGACCACCATGCCCCAAGAACCCACCCAGTGCTGAAATCAGGAGCCAGCAACTCATCCCACTGCCAGCCACGTGTTCCTGCTGCCGACTGAGCTGGCTCTGGCACTCCCCTGATCCCCAGTAAGTTCATTCCACTCTAAAGACAAACTCAGCAGCAGAATATGTACCTGACAGGTCCTGCATTCGACCTTGCAATTAGATACTGGCTACAGATGGGGTGGCAGGGGCAGAACCTCCCCCCTGCAGCAGGGAAACTGTGCTGAGGACACTCAGCAGCTGCTTGGTGCTCTGAAAGGTCATTAAGTGATGGAGGGAAGGTGCCTTCCAGACAAGAGCTACATTTTAAAAAGCCTACCCGGGAGAATTAGCACTTAGGAAAGAAAAAAAGAAGGATTGAGCACAACAGGATTTGTATGAAAGTACCACCTCCTCTGGGAGATGCTCTTCTAAAGTGCTCTCTGTACAAACTGAAGTAAGTGACACTACCAAAGTCTGCAGGAACTGAAGTGCTACAGCTGAGACCTAGAAAATGTCTGAGAAAACACAATTAACATGATGCTTCTTAGGTCCTACTTGGTTTCCACAGGAAACTACCTTTTGGAGACTAAAAGAAGAATCAAAATTAATAAAGAAAATAAAAACACAGCAGGAGAAGGCAAGGAAAAGTTCTTCCATCACTTAGCCCTCATTGCAAAAGCAGCACCCATTGCCAGGACACTGCCAGCCCCATGGACTGGGGGCTTTGATGGGTAAGTTTGGTTTCCATGCCAAGTATCTCTCCAGTTATTGCTTTTGTTAGAGCTGGACTAAGAGAGCAGCCTCTGGAGAGCTTAGCTGTACCAGCCAACCTGCAGGCTGAGTGTGGATTTTCATGGGGAGGAAGCAGAACTGACAGCCCTTCAAAGCGAAGCCAGAAACGCTGAGCAGTAATCAAACAAAAGAGTTGGACAAGAAGGTTTTTCCTGACAAAAGCTGTTGTGTTATGGTTTGGAGTAATTTCTGAATTGAGGACACCAATCTGGCTGATCTTGCTAATGTGAAATGACACGTACGTGGATAAAATGAGACCTTCAAGTTCCTACAGACAGCCCAGACTAATTCTGTGCGTGTGCAGAGAAGCTGCAGAGGGAGTTACTCTCTTCAGCATTCAGTTGCCTCAATCAACAATCACTTCACTTTCAATATAAAAATCATACTCTGAGCTCCAAACTCCCGGTCCATCAGTTCAGATGTTTTATTTCACCTGACAGACACTTCCTACACTTGAGCATCACATGACTTCACACTGGATTATGACCTTGACCTGCTTTTAAAGATATACACCAACTTCACCTCACCTGAAACACTGCACCTGCAGAAAATATTTGTATTAAACACACACAAGGGAAATAGAACATTTTAAAAAATGCATTTTTATCAACTTTCATTGCTTCACTTGATGCATTAGATACTTAAATAGAAATGTACTTACTGCTCTTTTTCTGGAACAACCTGTAATCCAAGGCACAGTAAGGTTTCCTGAAATCTGTAGGGGGCAAGGAGGAAACAGAACAGAAAACAAGAGCAGCTTAAGTTGCTGTGAGAGCTAAAACTGAGCAGCTTTTACCAGACTTCAGCACTGTACATTCAATTGTGGTGACAACGTCTGTAAAACAGGTTAAGGTTTAAAAGCAAAGTCACACTCAGCCTCACTGTTCAGACTAAAACATTGTTTCTTTGGGTGAAGGTAAGATAACACTGTGGCAACCTGAGTGTTCCTGTACTTTTGGTGTCTCAAAACTCGTATTTCACACCAGTTTTCACTTTCAGACTGTCCCCAGACTGGCAGGATGGAGCAGACTGCAGACAGACAGGGGCCAAGGTCTGACAGAACTGCCCTCCCGGCTTTCTCAATTACAGCAGTTGAACTTTCTCAGAAATGCTCTCTTGTGCATCTGTTCAATGTCAGATGTCAAGGTTTGAGCATCAGCAGAAAAATTAAGGATATCAGGTTGGAGAAAGAAGGGGAAGGGGTGTGAAGGCAAAGGTCAGCTGCCTCAATTCCTATTGCTTCTCCATCACTCCCAGAGGTCAGACTTTATTAAATAATAATCTCAGACTGTTTTCCCTGGCCTTCTGAAATGTGTCATAGCCTGAAATATTTCGGGCTTAGTTGGGATTCCATGTTCATTTTGTTGCAGACAAGCAATGCTTCAGACACCAAACAGAGCCCTTAGATTAGTCCATCTCCAGTCCTACACACATATATGTGAGGAAGAAAAACCTGTGTGCTTCTGCTGAGTGAGCCAAACTCCACTAAGAGTTTTTGTAGTTGCAAGGTGCTCTGCTGATGACTCCTGCAGCACGAACACACCCCAATCAGCACGCCTGGGACGGCTCTCTGGGGTGCAAGCACGTAAGACACTTTTATTCTTCAGGCTTTTGGCTGGAGGCACTTGGAGGTTGCCCAAAGTCAGACACTTTCTCATTGCAGCACAAGGTGGGTTGAGAGGGGTAGAAATGACCACCATCCCCTCCTAAGGGCAAGTCTGCATCAGGTTTTGAGTCTAAAATATTAATTTCTTCCCTGCACACACACATTTTAGAGATTCTGTATAAAAAAGTTAGGTCTATTACAAGCCCGTATCTCACACAACAGCTTCACACCACAGAATGCACCGTAAAGGCACCCTGAGCATCCACCCAGTGGCTCCTCTTCACAAGTTTCAAGTGGGGCTACAAAAAATAAAGCAAAATCAGCCTGACTGACTAAGATGTCCTGGGAAGACAGATGCACACAGGTTCTGACAGGTATGAGGCCACACACAAGCAAGTTTATCTCAGCAGAACTACCTGAAAGACAATGTGCGTGGCAGAATTCTAAACTGCCTTTACGAAAAAGGCAGAAGGGTTGGGGTTTTGGGGGGAATGTGTGCATTTTTAGAGGGAGATGGACTGTTATCCTCCAGCCACAAGTGTAACTCCAGTCCAGGTCCAACGGGGACAGCTGCAGAAGTGATGACCTGAAATGCCTGACTCAGATATTGTGCCTCAGAAACTGCAGCTCTGGCAGATGCCAGAGACACTCAAAGGTGCTGCAGCCCTTGTGCTGTCCCTTAATCAAAGGGGTTACACGACACAAGGCCCTGCATAATCTTTTCCCAACTCACCTGTAGATTGAGGATCCCCAGTTCAGTGCACTGGACCAAACCAGGAGCTGGATGACGTGTCCCAGCACTACCTGGATCCACATGTGGGGGTTCTGCAGCCTCCTCACAGCTCCTGCCCTCCCCAGGGCCCCAGAGGTGCTCCCCACTCCTTCTACAAAGCAGCATCTCTAAAGTCAATCTTAAAATTTAATAAATATATATATACACCTACATAACCTATTCTGACCACAAGGCTTTGGATGCTCTTTTAGAGTAGACAGGGCTAAAATAGATACTGAGCTTCAGTGTTTATACCAAAGTAATTAAAATACACATTTTCAACACTATTTCTGTCCCTTAGGCTGGGGGAGGAAACCAAGACTAAATGCCAATTCAGGCTCCAGGACAGCACATATAGCCTCTACTTCAACATTCTTAGAAGTCCAAGTAAGGGAAGTAAGAAAGTTGAACAATTTGTTTACTGAAACTGCTCAGGCATTAAAATTGATCACTTAATTAAATTTAGTCTTAAGTTACACTAACATGAATTTGATTAATTGAACCAGTAAGGAAGCTATAACTAATTGCTAATTAGATACTCCACCAATACACGACAGTAATTACTTCATCAAAACACAAATCACACAGTCCTGACTGTGAAGAAACATCTGCTTGGATGTTCCAACTATTTCAATAATCATTTAGCTCAGGTTTAATCTATTTTTAAATTCAGCAAGATTTCCCCAAGTTTAAGGATTTTCATTCCTATACTGCTGGATAAATTAGTTAAACATGAGCAATAAAATTAATGCAAACTGACTACAAGAAAAGGGTTCAGACAGCACCTTATGAAGTCTCTAAAAGCCAGGAGATTCACAGGGTCCCTGCTCACAGAAATGAGGGAATTAATAGCAACTTGCAAAGGTTTTTCAAGGTTTAAAACTCTGGAATGATAAGGAACATGACAGGAAGACAAAGCTCCCTCCATCTAAGGTGCATTCCCAAATCCAAAGAACAGCCTCTGAGACAGACAGGGAGGTCGAACAGGGTAGAGATGAATTCCTCACTCATCAAAAAAATAAGCAGATTATTATAACAGGAGTGAAGAAAAAAACCCACCAAAACCAAAGTTCTAGAGATCTTGTTCTGATCCATATCACACCACACAGACAGATATCACCTACCATGAACTGTTTTAGCTGTTTGGAAAGACTGTCCCTACCCAAAAAAACCCAAAATCAAAGTTATTCCAAATTTCATTAAATTTTGTTAAAAAAAAAGAAAGAAAGAAATCTCTCTGATGCTTTTTCAAGAGTGAAATAAAGCTCCACAAGCACAGAGCTGGAGGTGTCAGGAATGAATTTCACTTCATGAAATTTAAGAATGTCCTTAACTCCACTGCAAGCAGTTTTACCAGCCCTTCATTGGACAGATCTGCACATTTACACCTTTCTTCTCCTATGAAACTGGGGTGTCAAAAGAAAACAGCATTTCATGAATTTTATAACTTAAGTAAGAGCAAACACTGACAGTCTGAGACGGGAGAAAGGGAAAGAACAGCTCATCTGATGTCCCACCTACTCCACAGAACGTACTCCAGAGTATCTCCGCTCATCAAACCTCAGGTTTACCAAGAAAAGCAGTAATTCAAGTGAAAAGTGGCACTGACTTGGACACAAAAGCTTTCTTTCAAATCCTTACATGAGATAGGAACAAGTCAGGAAAAAAAGAGAATGAAAAACAAAAAGCGCTTCACAAATTCTTGTTCCCCTTCCCAGGGAGAAAAGCACAGGAGGAGCTGGTATGGTGCTGACATGGTTCATTTTCAGGAGAAATTAAAAAGGCAAGAACAGGCAAATGCATAAAGGTAAGACATGCAGAATCACATCCTGTCAGCCTTAAAAGACTTTTATCTCAGTGTCTCTAGGCTATGTCATGCCACACGGCATCAAATCCATGACCAATACCAATTTGGATGTTTTCTGCACAGCTATCTCTCCCCTAGTAATAGCAAAAAATGGAAAAAAAATTGTCAAGTGTTGCAGTTTCTTCTGAACATCTTCTAGTTCTTCAATTATCTGCATTTAATTTTCCCCTCAGTACCACTAAAGGGACTTTAGTACAGGGTTAGGAATAAAGGGACTGAATGTAAAAGTGATATTTGAATTAGATGCTGGGGGAAAGGGAGAATCTTTGCTCTCTGAGCATCTCCCATCATGTTAACTCCTCACAGGAGATCCTAATCCCTCCAAAACACAGCTCCAGGAGACTGGCACCTGCACAGGAGGTACAGGAATCCGAGCTGACATCACTGGGGGTGAGCAACACCGATGCCAGCACGATCCCATGTTCCTGTGCCACGTGTGACGTGTGTGCACAGAGGAACAGCCCAGGGTATTGCTGTGACGTGCTGCAAAGCCAGGTCAGGACAACACAAGGGTGACTATCAGCTTGTGGGTGTGACCCTCCTGCAGCCAAAATCTGAGTGTGGAATCCATGAACCTTCACTCGTCTTCAGTATATTGCTGCCAGGGGCTCAGCTGGACGGGGAGGTCAGTTCCACCTGCAGCGCTGCCTGCAGTGTTTGAGAAGGAACCATCTCCACTGAAAGGTATAAAAGCCTGCAGAAAGGTGAATCCATTGCTTAGCAGCTACCAGCTTCCAGAGACATTTATCTACATTTTATCTATCTACAGGACTTATCTACAACCCTGGCTTCAAGGTTTGAAGACAAAGTGATGGATTACCTGGTAATTATTTTGGTTTTGTGACAGCCTCAGTTGACTTGAAGATGTGAAATGAGGAGTAAAGGTACTCCTGGCTGCATTAGCACTGCTGTACATTGTGCTGGATGTGGAGTGCAGGGAGGTCCGTGCAGGCAGGTGGTAATCTCTGCTGTGGTAGAGAACACCGTCGGGCAGGTCCCTGGCACTGCCCCCCTGTGCCCCACAGCTCCCACCGCGGGCGGGCCCCGACACGGCTGCGCTTTGGTTCTCCACTCGAGCAGAGCTGCTGCCCTCACAGTACCTGGAGTAGCTCTGCATTTGTGCTCCCATGGAGGCCAGCTCCTCCTCCCTGGCGTACTCGCCGTCCACATCGCCCGTTTCCATCGCGATGGAGAGGCAGCTGCCCTCCGGAGAGGACTGTTTCTGTGCCGTGCCCCCTGGCACCACCCGCTGCGGCCGGTCCGTCACTGCCAGCGAGAACACCTCGCGGATCTCCAGGTTCTGAGTGCTGCATGCGGGGTCCCTGGCGTGAGCCCTCTGGCCGTGGGGCACGTGTGAGGCCAGAGCCACGTGCTCGGGTTTTTGTAACCTGTGACAGCCCACGGGCTCGGCCTTGCAGGGCCTGTGGCATATCATGGGTTTCTGAGGTAACACCAGCTCCGCCGTCTGCACCGAGGAGCCGCCGTAGCTTTTCTTCGTGTGACTGTAAATGGAGTTCGCAGAATTGAGCACGCTTGTCTGACGGGATAAAATAATGGTCTTTTCCCCTACCAACAGGGAAGCATTTTTACAGTGTGGTACTTGTCGGCCCAGAGGGATGTGCTGCTGCGGGAACTCGGCGTCGCCCTTCCCCGGGAGCCTCGGGATGGAGGTTCTGTGCATCTCCGCCACGGCGGCGTTGCTGTGTTTGGTGGAGCCCTGCCTGCCCGAGGAACTGGCAGGGCTGTAAATGCCAGTCACGATCACGTCGTTGTTAGAGGAGGCCCAGGAGGACTGCTGGCTGTGTGACCGGGCCATATTGACCACGTTCCGAACAGCTGCTTCGGGGGGCACTGAGGGAGTGGCAGGGGCAGTCCCCGGGGGGGTCCCTCCAGACTCCACCGCGCTCTTGCTGCTCATCTTCCTCCGTTTGTTGCCAACCCACGTCTGCAAACCACAGACACACAACAAGGCACTGAATACGCACAAGAATCAGGCAATCCCACTTTCAAGCAGGTCTGATGAAAGTCAAGTGTTCAAGTTGAGACCTAAGTTTACAAATATGTAAATCATCTACTGATTATGCAGCATCTGAACAATACAGGGTGGAAATCCAGGCATGAACAATACCAAATGGAAATCCAGGCCTGACCAATACAGGGTGGAAATTCAGGTCCCTCCTGCTTGGGATCCACACCCCAATACACAAGTGAACCCCAGTCTCAATTCCAAAGCCCCAGTTCCTCAAAAATCCTGAGACTGTATCACACCTTCTCCCCCAAAGTTACCTTCAAGATTTATTTCATTGACACCGCTGTGACTAAGTCCCTCAGATTTAAGTTTTTAATGTTTAGCACCTTGGGATGCAGAGCCATCCCTCTGATACGGAGCTCAACTTTTGCAACCCAATAACTGAGAGATACGACCTCCAAATCTGCCTTGAACAGAAGCTGTCAGTTCTGGAATTCAGAGGAGAAGAAAAAAGAGAAAACAATTTTATGAAGTATTCAGACCTATGGACTAATTCCTCCTCCACCAGCTGCACAAGTCAAGATCTGATGTCCAGAGACGCTGATAGACAAGATTAGGACTGCAGGGATTAGATTCAAACAGAAGTTTGCCATTGTGGACATCCCTGACAGTAACAATGACAGTATAGGGGGTTGTGTAATGGATAGCAGAGGAAAAAATATTCGAAATATGTGGGTACTGTGGCAGTTATGCACAGGTTAAAATGTGTTGTGACTTGAAGCACATGGCAAAGTCAATCAAATTTGACAAAATCTGAGTCATGATTTGTTACCTGCAGTAAAATCTGAGTTACTAGTGATAATGCTTCTCCTTAAAACCAAATTTAAATAGAGAAATTATAGCCACAGATCTCAAGTTATTTTCTACATGAAACAGATTTAGAAGATCAAATTTTGATTTTTTCTGAGTTCTGCTCAGTAGTAAACTTTTAAGATAGAAATTATAATTGAATGGAAACACTGCCAATTTTAGACCAGGAAAAGAGACTTCATCCCTAACTTTTCCAACAGTATAAAACTGAAAACTGACATTTTCCCTCATGGTTTTCCAGAAAAGAAATGCTTTCTAAGAAATGCAAATACCTTACTAGCACTACTATTAAAATACAGTTTCATGAGACAGCACAAGTTAGATCTGCCACTGCTGAGAGTACCCTTCTCCTGACCATGTCTCCAGTTTTTACTCCCAGAATTTATCTAAAACACCCACCTGAACTCCCCCAAAAGACTTAAAACTGAATTGGCAAAGCAAAAGAAAGAACAAAGGCTTGGGTAAGTCAGCAGAATTCCCTGGGTTACTCTGAAACTGAGGAAGTGTGAGAGATGGTCAGCACAAAAAGGAAGAGAGGAAAGAATTGCCCAGCTGGAAGAATGGAAAGAGTACAAATACTACTCCAATTTCCTAATTTTGCAAGACAGAACATATATTTATGTATTGCAGTAATAAGATCTGTAGAGGTTTACAACAAATCATAAATAGGAAAATAGGACTCTTTTTTCCAACCTAGCTCAAGATTGGAAAGACTCCAGAAATCCTGATTCTGGAAAAGAATGCATTCATGGAGTTATGATATTTGAATTATAAGTTACATTTAGGGAATTCATGTTCCTATTACAATCCTATCTGCAACTGCCAGCTGTAACCCAAGTATCATTTTGCTGGATGTTGTACAAAGGAGAACCAGTCACTGACCAGGAGTTTTATAGGGAAAAATGAAAAAAGGAAAAAAGAGGGGATTAAGAGAGGCAGGAAGGAGGGGTGTGAAGCAGAGAAAGGTGAGATCATGCTAGAATATGACAAATGCAGGACAAACACTGGGTCTGTTTCAATTGCACTTCACAAGGAGGAAAAAAGTTTTAAGTGCTGCAAATCAGGGCTCAGTAAGGGAATGAAACCCAAGGAAAACGGCCAGGATACTTTATGGCAGGAAGGGAAACTGAGAGGGCAAGGAAATCTGGAGAGTGAGGGAGGTGTGCAGGATTGCAGAGACTGGCTGCCTCCTCCAGGACGTTCAACCAGCACTGAAATAGCAAAGCAAGCCCTGGGTGCAGCATCAGCATCCAGATTCCTTTACACTGCCTTGACTGTTCCAGGAGCCTCACTCCCTGTGACTTTCACAACTTTCCATCACCCAGAGCTCAGAAAGTTTTAATGTTTCCAGAGTATTCCAAGGGAAGAGAATCCAGGTAATAATCAGGGAGCAGGAAGGGTTGTTGTTGTCAATATACCACTGGTATGCCAATTAAAAAAACAACCCAGCCTGGTGTCAATTCCTGCTCTGTGCCCAGTGCTGAAGCAGCTCCTGGGAGCTCCACTGCCCTGCTTAGTTTTTCAGCTAATGCTCCATAGTTTCTATTTCTGCTCTCGGGCAAGAGCCATTTTGTTGTCTAGTGTTTCACAAAGGGATTATTATTCTTCTTCCCATGGAATTCATAGACTTTGGAAGAGCTCCTATTAGCACCAGCGACATTCTTGTTTTATAAGAAAAGAATGTCCTCACTGTAAATAGCCAGGAGGGACCACAATATTTATGATTGTGATGTGGAACACAAGTGTGACAGAAGGAAACAGTTCCACGATTATTCCCCCGAATACATCAGGTTGTGGAAACTTCTTCAGCTCAGGAACAGTTTCGTAATAACATGACCTTGCTTTGATACAATACATTGCACAAAGCTTCTAGAGGGGAAACTAATTTGTAATTTATTAAATATTCATTTTTAAAACAACAAACAACAAAAGAAAAACAGAAATCAGTCCTTGGGCAAACCAGGCCCCTGCTAAATCCAACAATCATGTGAAGACATTTCAGTGAAAACAGACTACAAAATTAAACAAAAATTAAACATGTCACACACTGAAGCCTGATTTAAGACAACGATGGAGTTAAGAGACTCCAGACCTCTACAGATACTTAATGCAATGAAATGAATGTGTATAAATTTAACAAACACGTTTGGAAGGGCTCAGCACTTACCCTGACCACACTGAAGTCCAGTTTAGTTTCTTGTGCACACTGCAGTATGAGCTGAAAGCAATTTTTACTTTGATTTGTCATTCCATTTTCATAATAACGCTGCAGTATCCTTTGTTGTTCTACAGTAAATACAGAACGCAGATTCATCTGAAAATAAAAGAAGATACTCTGAAAGCTGGAATAAAAACTGTAATACCTGCAGAATATACAGGCTCTCATTTATACCTGTGCTAATGCTAAGGGTTGACATGTTTTCTCTGCCAATGCTTTTACTTATTTTCCAAAAAAAAACCCTGTTACAGTCAGCATTAGTGATTCCTTTGTGACAGATTCATGCTGAGCAGGTGAATTATATGTCTGCAACAACACTGACAGCTTATCATAAATAAATAAATACTACATTGTAGTGTTAAGTCCATGAGACTCTAGTTTGAAAGAAAAAGTTTCTCCCTTCAAAAAAGTAAAATAAAGGCATTAGGCAAAACAGAGTAACATCAGCAGATCCGGTATCAGCAGGTTTCTCCTCCCCTACCAAAAAAAGAGACAAAATCTGACATAAAATAAAGGTGAGTGTTTGACACGAGTGGTTTCCCCCATCTCCAACTTCAGCAAATCCTACACTCCGTGATGGCTGGTCCTTCTGCAGTGTCAGCACCAGCACTTCCAGCTGCAAAGTCACACGGATCACAGACTGGAGACCAACCTGGGGCAAAACCCCCTAGGACGGGCTTTAGGCAGTCCTGGTGCTACCCAATGCAAAGACCGCAGGATTAACAGAGGAGGGACCACCCTGGCACAGCCTGCACTGAGGAAGGTCCAGCTCCTGTGACACTGCATCCCGAGGCTGCAGACCAGGATTTGGAACATGGAAGGGCTGTCTCCCAGGGGCAGAAACCAGTGCTGGCTGCAGGAGCTCAGGGGGCATTCCTGCTCCTTGGCTTTGCCCAAAGAGTCCCACTGCCAGCACCGGGTCGCCCAGGGTTTCACCGCTCCTGGGGACAGGAGGTGGGACAGGAGGTGGCCTGGGCCAGGGCAGCACCTTGAGGAACAATGGACACAGCTTTGTTCCACATGAAAATTCATGCCCTGCCCTGGGAAACGTGAACAGCTGAATGTGACCAAGTGCAGAACAGATTCCCAATGGCAAACTGGAGCTTTATGCTCTTGCTACAGGCAAAGAACATAATCCTATGGTCAGATATCAGAAAAGAAGATCCCAGTCATCACAGGTTGCCAAAACAGGGCCTTTCTATGCCCCAAACGAGACACAGCAAGCTCTGGCCAGGAACAACCTGCATCCAACTCTGTGCCTCGGGAAGCAAAACTGTCACTTTAATACAGTACATGTATCACAATAATGCAGAACAAATTAAAGAATAAGAAACCTCACCATCATCCTATAGGAAAATAAAGGGGATGAGGGAATCCTTTGTAGCCACTAAGCTTTTTTTGAAAATTCTGAATGGAAAAGAGGAGAGTGGGGATAGACCTAATCTTTGCACAAGAGCTGCTGCCTTATATAGAGCAAATAAAATTATTCAGGGCTCAAAAGCTTCAGCAGACACCCAACTGCTTTCACATTATTCTTCAAGATGATTATACTGTGTAGTGGTAATGGATGTTAGAGTTCAACAAGCCTGTATAAAGAAAAAGATTAATATCAAGATTTTGAAGTAAAATGCTTCCAGCCAGAGTTCTGACTTCAGAGTTTACTTTCCTCTCTAAGTCAACAGACAATAGAAAAATCAATTCGTAAAAATTACTGTTTCTTGCAATAATAGTTAAAACAGAAGATGATTTTTCAATCATATTTTTGACCTCTGTTCCCAACTCTTATTCACCCTCTCAATCCAGCGCATTATTAAATGACATGTCCAGCGACATGACAAATCAGGCTTTGCCCAAGGTCTGCCTCCTCCAGAACAGGTATTCAGTCACAGCCAGACCTGGGCAAAGGAGACTCTGGCTCCGAAAAATCTGCTGTTTAAAGAAATTTACAGCAAGTAACAGAGGAGACAATTATTAGTCCATTAATAAATCAATAAAGTTCGTAATAATCTACTTTATAATGTTAGGAACTGCCTTCAGATCCCCCATGTGGATACACACAATGACATGGCCACAGAGTGATTTATGTCATTCTGAAGAACACACAAGAGTTAATTTTGTGAATCTTTTTCCTCCTGCAGCATGGGAGGACCCAGCTGTCACTTCTGCCCACTCCTCTTTCAGTACCTGTGGTCCTGTTCTATTTAGTAGAGCTCAGTTCCCACTAATGACCTCAACAGAAACAGTCATGACCTTCCATGTTTCCAGATCCATCTGTGTCATCCCAAAGCTCCAGCACTTCCATACACAGGCTCATCAAATCATGCTCTCCAGACAGTTCACCAACTGGAGACTCCTGGATTCCAAAATAAATTTTTAGAGCCAGACCTGGTGAACTGCGAGGGAAGATATGTGTCAGGTCCTTGACACACTTTTTAATTATGTGGATCTCTGGAACCAAGGTCACTTCTGTGTTAAAACACTTTCATTGTTGCATTTGACATCTGCAATTTAGATAAAGACAGGGTGGAGCATTTTGATTAAATCACTTGAACTTCAGATAAAGTGCATGACAGGCTTTTTCCAGCCACACTCCAGAGAGGTCCTGGTCTGGCTTAATGACTCATTTTTGCAGTGTATTTTAATCACTTGTAAGCTACACCTGCCAACTGGTAAGACTCCTCAGTAACCTGTGCCTTGAATGCAGCTGAGCACAGTCCAGGGGATCTGTGAGAGGCCATCAGAAAGTGATTTAAATAAACAGATTACAGGATCCTACAGACACGGAGTTATGGCAGCTGAGTCACAACTTGAGTTTACATTCCAATATCTAAACCTTCAAATGAGCAGGTGAGAATTTATTAAAGAATTTTGTGTCTTAGATATACTGAATCCTAAACCAATAGACAGTCCTGTACCCTTTCCCACTGATTTCACACTAGTGTGTAGCACATTTGGCAATATTCTCTTTGGCAGGTTCAAAGGTCACTGATACTATGTCACCTCAAGTCCAGATGGAAATCAGTTTACTTTCAGCAGTTCTTAAGTGCTTATTTTGAACATCTAAACCAGTACCCTGTGTTGAATAAACCAGTTACTGGATGTTTGGAAGCTTCATTAGAACACCCCAAAGTCCAAATCCATCATGTCAACCCATGAAGAGCTGCCCCTGCACATCCCACCCTCAGAGGCAACAGGGTCTGCTCACACCTGGGAATTTACCTCCATTGAGCACTCAGGCCTCTGTAAGAACATCATGTTACTGTCCCTGAGAAAAATTAATCCCAGGTATATTCCATCAAAGGATTACACTGCCTTTTTTTTTTTTTTTGGAAGTATTACCTGTTTAGAAACGGTTTTCATAGTTAGAACAAGATAATAACTCTTACATTGTCTTTAACATGGGAAATAACTTACAAAGTGCTAAAATTACTGACCATGAAGGCAGTCACATCAATACCAAGGGAATCAGCAGGTCACACTCCATCACGGACTATTACCCAAAACAACCTCAGTATCTTCCAAGGAAATAAACTCCTTTTCCCAGTTTGTGCACCTACGGAGCACTCCACTCTCCTCAGGATTTCTCACCTTTGTCTTGAACCTCAGACTCCAAGTTAGAAATCCACACGGATTTTTATCATAATTTCATTTTGATCTTGACTTGCCAAGCTTAGCAAACATGCATGTGAGCTTTTGGGAAGCCGGGTGTCCAGCTGGTTGGCAACACATTGGCACTGAAAAGAGAGTTTGTTACAGAAAAGAACTCCGTGAAATTTAAGAAAAATCAGGCAAAGCATTATGCAAACAAAGTCCATGAATGTCAGCTGTACTTTCACTTCAGTAAGAGACAGCAGTGGCAAAGCAGTACATAAGGATTCAACAAAATAAAGCAGCCTTGGCCAAGTGTTTTGCAGTTTTGACAGTGCAGAGAATAATCTATGACAAATGACAAAGTAGGTTCCTCCAATTACTGCCTTCACTCCTGCTAAGTGTCCTGGGCCAACTAACATCTTAGAACTCTTCCCTTTGGCGGTCTCCCACTCCCCAACCCACTGTGAACCCAACACTATAAAGATGTTCTTCGTTCCCTTTCTGAACTGAATACTCATTAAAAAAACTTATCACAGTTGTGGTTTAGGAGACGTAAATGCAGCCCCGGTGTTGAGTCAGGGCCTGTGACACATGGAGGTCTCAGGTGGTGGGACAGGCTCTGGGATGAGAACTGCGTGCCCTCCACTCTGCCCCAAGGATGAACCCACACACACCCTGTGACCCTCACAGGCTCCTCCTCAGGTGACATTAAGGTTGCTCCTACAGCTGAACTTTTTAGGTTTCTTTAGCTGTTTGAGCAGCTTTTCCACAGCATCCACCTTCCTTCCCTTCTGTCGGAAGAGCAAGCAGGAGTGGGAAGAGGAGAACGCAGACACCTAAGCAGAGTTTGCTCCTGGAGGAGCTGAGCATTTCCTTCATGAACAGGTACTCAGTGTATGATCCCACAGGGTTTGCTGAAAAAGCCCAGCCCTTCCATCCTAGTTACTTTCTCCAACAGCCAGAATTTAGGAATCTCTCCAGGGAGACCTGGTGAAGCCAGGTCATTCATTTTTAGCAACTAACAGAAACAACTTGGTGTCAAGGAGTATCACAAAAGGAAGAACAACTAAAAGAAAATGGGAATAATCATGTAATCAAACAATTCAAGAGTTACTTAGCTGTTCTGGAATGACTTGAAAGATCTGGGGGGGAAAAAAAGGAAAAGAAATAAAAAAGAAGCAGCATAAGATGAAAAGTCTGCCTACAAATATAGCAGTACAATCTTAGTGATGAACAGTCTCTAAATATTGACTGCTGAACAAAGCAAACATTTACAAGGTAAAACTTTGCAGAATATTACATTAATAGTAATTAAGTTGAAAATACAAAATAAAAACTCAAAGATACTACTATCATTTCAAACAGCAACAAAAAGTAGTCTTGGATGTGAAACAAATCATAAATAATTCACTCAGAATACAAGCCACCAAAAAGTAAGTAAGCATAAAAATTTTCATGGTATAAAACATTGTAAAACTGTCATGGATTAACACAGAGTGATAAAAGGGAACAAGCAGTTTCTGAGTTTTCTAACTTCAGCACTGAACAAGTATTTATTTATTAAAAAGTCATCTTACAAAGCCTATTTCTGTTTTAGTCTGTCCATCCATAAAAGGTACACAAGAAAATCAGCACACTCCTCAATTTATCTTTTTTTTTTTTGTTTCCTCTACAGATCTCCAGTGGTAAAAACCAACAAGTCTCGGTCCCACTATAAATCTGAAACAGAACTGGAAGTATGATAAAGAAATCTACTATTGATATAAATAAAACAAGTAGTGACACTATTCTTCCAGCTTTAGAAACCTGAACTGAAATCACCTCATTCACTTTCCACAGCTGCCAAAAACTCACCATTTTTTGCATATCCCTAATGGAAAGAAAGAAACCAACCAACCCTCCAGTGTGTGGATGCACATCAAGCAACAATGTTTAATTATCTGAATTTGTAGGTTGGTGCCTCTCTCCTACACAGGCCAAACCAGTTACAGCCACGCACTGCCAGTGCCATGGATGAGGCTGCTGGTTGGGTAAGTGCAATGCACAGCCCAGCTTGTAAAACTACTTTTAAATATCTGTGACTCACAGCATAATTGCTTCCCCCTCCACTAAGTATAGCGTTTGTAGGATTGGATTACAGTCCTACCTATAAAATGCAGCCCTTTATTAGGGACAAATTAGACAGCCCTCAGTAACTTAATAACATAATAACCCATGACCACAACTCTGCAGGTTTATGCATCCCCATCCCATTTTACTGATGCAAATGAGACTCCTGACTGCAGCTGGATTAGCCACATGTTTTAAATAAAGCATGTCTGTGTTTGTAAGAGCTATGCCAGGAGAAAGGGAAGGCATCCTAACATGCCATGTTACTCTGAGATGTGAGCTGCTGCAGGACTCCACTTCAGAGGGTATAAAACTACTTTCGGTTAGTTATGTGTCATTTTACCTGTGGTGCCAGAAGCCCCAGGTTAACAGAGGGCAGGGGACAGCATTGGGGGTTGCTTGGGGCAGGAAAGTGCCACACAAGCACTTCCAGAGGTGAGATCTGCCCTCCAGAACAGCACAGCCAGCTTCTTCCCACACATCTGAGGAGTAAAGTCTGGCAGCACAAGGCCCCCTGTCCAACAGGCCGATATCATGGAATCACAGAATGGTTTCGGTTGGGAGGGACCTTAAAGTTCACCTCCTTCCGCGCCCTGCCATGGGCAGGGACACCTTCCACCAGACCAGGGTGCTTCAAACCCCATCCAATCTGGCCTTGGACGCTCCCAGTGATGGGGCAGCCACATGTGTGTTTGAGAGGTGGAATCACAGAACAGCTGGGGCTGGAAGGAATCTCTGGACATCCCCCAGTCCAACCCACTGCCCAGGCAGGGTCACCTGGAGTGGGTGACACAGGAATGTCTCCAGGAGGGTCTGGGATGTCTCCAGAGAGGGACACTCCACACCCTCCCTGGGCAGCTTTTCCAGGCTCTGGCACCCCCATGGAAAGCAGTTCTTCCTCATGTTGAGGCAGAACTTGCTGTTTTAGTTTACGGCCATTGCACCCTGTCCTGTCACTGACACCACTGAGCAGAGCCTGGCACTGTCCTCTTGGCATCCCTTGGAGATATTTAGAAGGAAAGGGTGGCCAGCCACAGGGAAGTTTGGAGTCCCCATCCCTGGAGGCGTCCAACTAAAAACTGGCGGTGGCACTCAGTGCTCTGGGCTGGGGGACAAGGTTGGCATCAGGCACAGGGTAGGCTCGATAATCTCAGCACTGTTTTCTACCCTAAATGACTCTGTGGTTCTGTGACTGCAGCACAGGGGACTGAGGGGGACTGAGGAGGTCTGAGGGGGACTGGGGGGAACTGAGAAGGACTGAGAGCATCTGAGGGGAATTGAGGAGGCCCAAGGGGGACTGAGGTCTGAGGGGGACTAGGGAGAACTGAGGAGACCCGAGGGCGTCTGAGGGGAATTGAGGAGGTCCGAGGGGGGCTGAGGGGATCTGACGGGAACTGAGGAGATCTGAGAGGGAATAACGGTGTTTGAGGGGGTCCGAGGAGCGCAGCTGCCCTGGGGCACAGGAGCGCAGGGCCCTGAGGAGGGGCCCCGGCTGCGGTGCCCGGCCCGGCGCGCAGGCGCGGCGCAGCCCCGGCAGGCGCAGGCGCGCGCAGAGGCGCAGGCGCAGTGCGGCGGCGGCT
>VWZG01002872.1:123711-287851 GCA_013396735.1 Grallaria varia
CACTGCCCACAGGACCAGCTCCAGCCGCACTGACTGCACCGCCCTGACCCCGACCCCTGCGACCCCCCGGCCATCCACTCCAGGAGTTGCACCAGTGAAGCGATCCCTGAGGGTCCCAAGAGCGGGAAGGACTCCACAATGCTTAAATATTTCCAAGGAAAGTCAGAATGGTGCCAGGTTCTGCTCAGTGATGCCCAGCAACAGGACAAGGAGCAATGGCCATAAACTAAAACACAAGTTCCACCTCACCATGAGGAAGAACTGCTTTCCATGGGGGCGGCAGAGCCTGTAACTGCTCCCCAGGAAGGGTGTGGAGTCTCAGTCTCTGCAGACATTCCAAACCCACCTGGAGACATCCCAAATGCACCTGGACTGTTCCTGTGTCACCGGGACTGTTCCTGTGTCACCTGCTTCAGGTGGCCCTGCCTGGGCAGAGGGTTGGACTGGGGGATATCCAGAGGTCCCTTCCAGCCCCAGCCATCCCTGGATACAGTGAACAGCTCTGTGACCCCACCAGGCAGTGCAGCGTGTGGAAGCCCGAAAAGCCCCATGAAGGACCAGGGCTTCAGCTGGATGAACATTATGGCACTCAAGGAATACACTTTTTGCTGCTTGAGGTGGGTATGTTTGGCCTGGGAAGGTGGGTATGTTTGGCCTGGGAAGAGAGGAAATGCCACTCTGTCCAGGTGGGCAGCACAGGGCAGGTACCCCATGGGCCCGGATGCCTCCTCAGTGCCACAGTCAGTGCTGGTGATGGTACAAACGCAACACAAACCACACACACTCACTCGCCGTGCCCTTAGTGGGGTCCAGGCACAACCAGTGCACACTGCCAGTGCTCCTTCAGGCTCTGTTTCCCTTCCAAAAGAAAAACTCATCAATGAATGAGCGGGAAGGGCAATATGCTCACCCATCCTGCTGGATTCTGGGACAGAAATCATGTAAAATCATCATTTATTGGATCGACTGTAGGAGCACTGAGAGGTCTGATTCAGGTTTGAGACCTCATTGTGTTAATTATAAAGCCTTTAGACACCCCATATCCCTATTCCAGAAGATAGTTTCCTCTGCAAGTCACAATGTTAAAATATTGAACAGGCAATTAATTTTGTGCAATGTTTTAATCAGAGCTATGGTTAAATATTTCTGCAGGATTGAAATAAAAGAATTGCTGCTGGTTCTTCGTGGGCAGGAACACAGGTCAGTGCCTATTTTAAAATTACAATAAGTTATTTGCATAGTTTAAAACTTCTAACACTGACTTTTGAAGTGGTGGGTGGCAGCCCCCAGTTGGTTTGGATTAGATGCAGTAGGAAACACCCTGAATTTAGTATCAGGATCTTAGGGGTAGTCCATGTATTTATCACCAAATTTTCTGTTGTGCTACCACATGTCCTATGTATATTCCCTTCCTCTGTGTGCCATCAACACTCTGCCTGTAAAAATTAAACAGAGCAACCATAAAACCTCTACATACACCACCGCTTTAATAAAAAATAGTGGTCTGTAATTAGCTGTAGGATGATTCCTGAGAAATCTGGCGTGTTTTCTTCTCATATTATCAGGGGCTGGGGAAACAAAAATAGTGAGACAGTCTCTCTAAAATCCTTTGAAAAAGATACAGTAGAATCTGATAAAATACAACTTATTAAACTCCTTTAAAATGTAGAATAATAGAAAGTAATATTCAAGGGCTCTAATTTGACTCACAATGGGCTCACAGATGCTTTTTCTACAGTTTTTATCAAAAAACTCATAGAATTGTTCTTAATGGAGGCATGAGCTATGTATTTAAGTCGTCAAAAAACCTGGTATGCAGACTTGTGGCCACAAAAAAGATTTACAGATCACAGTAAGGTACTTTACAACGTAGAAGAGTAAACTGAATGTACAGGTTAAAACAGCTGCTGCTGTTTGCAGCAGAGGAGCAACCAGCTCCAGAAAGAAGTTCATATTTGTTTCCCTCCCTGGTGTTGCCTCCCAGTGAGACAAACCTGGAGGAAAAAAGTATAGCAGGATGAAAAAACCCAAATATTCCTCTTATTGCCACCATACCCACATGCTTCCTCCTTCATTAATAATAGATGTAAATTAACAGGGGCTGGCAAATTGGTGCTGTGGTTTAAACAGTAGCGCGGGACATAAAAGGAGCCCTTCCACGAGGGAATTGGCATCAAAGCCAGACTCTGTGATGGAGCTGCTTTGTATGAGCTCATTAAACTCATTAGCTCAGCTTACTCTTAGTTACTTAGCCGGGTTTGGGTTCCTGTCTCGGCGTGGCAGCGAAAGCGTGTCTGAGCTACGTGCCTGGCTGGGTGTGGGTATTCCCTGCTGGAACAGGGCAGGGAACAGGGCAAAAGCCCGAATTCGGATTCCACAGTCAGGAACCCAGCTGTAAAATCACACAGTTCGTCTCATCCGCCATCCCAAGACCTTGCCCTTCTCCAGCAGTTCAAACATTTGGAGACCTTTAGCAGATCGTGCAGGAGTGAGAAGTCTCTATAAGGATTCCCCAGAATTCCCAGGGGTGGATCGGGAGCTGGTGTGGGATCCCTGAGCAATGAGCCTGAACAGTTCTAAGGGATGTAGCTCTAAACCAGCCCTGGGGGTGATCTGACAGAGTCAGTGGCCTTTCAGGAAGAGGTGAAAACAGGGTGGAAAGGAGACCAGGAATGTTTCACCTGCAATTTTGTATTTTGAATTCCCCATCTCAAAGGAGAAATTTGCCTGTTAAGCTGCTCCCGGGCATTAAATCTTGTAGCTACATGGCATCGCCCACAAAGGGACCTGAACTTATCCTGCCCCTTGTCCCCAAAGTGTCAAACTTGCGCTTGGGAAAACGTGTGGAGAATCCAGTGTTGGAAAGCCTGGAATTAAGCTACTGCTTGCCCATCCTCCCTTTGGGAAATTTTGCAGTCATTCCTGCTGAATCTTTGACAAACCCTCAGAAGAGCTTTATTAAACTTGTTAAACTAATTCTGATCTCTTTATCTTCCACTTAAAAATAAATATTTCATACATTTCAATATAAAGTAATAATATATTTTACACTCACCTGGACATTTTGATTCCATTTGTCCCCAGATTCTTCTTTCTTAGGAATCCTCTTTCTTCATCCAATACACTTCTCATAATTCATTCTCATGCCACCTAATTTCCATATAGGAAATAGAATTCAAGATCAGAAAAGCACTGGTAAACGTTAAAGCATGTCCCCATTGCAGGCTTCATGTTTCAATAATCTCATTAATATGTAGTTTTAAATTATCAGATATATTTTAGGAGAACATTTTATATTGTTAAGTAAAATCAAGCAGCATAACATTGGTGGGTCTGTCAGTGTCCCTGTAGCCCAGGACCCCCTGGCAAGCCCCTGGGCCCCCCCAGCCCTTGGGAAGCTCCCACTACTCCTGGCTGGCTGGAAGGAGCTGCCACGCTGTGCTCTAACACATTGTATTAAACAAGCTCTTTGATTAATGTGGGGGGAAAACCCAGGAGCTGTTAGCAGGGTATCCCAAGAGAGCTCCACAGGCAGAAGCAGCAGCAACCTGTCACCTGACGGAGCTGCTGGATTTGGTCGGTGGCCCTAAATCACGGTGTTTATCTGGGATCCACAGCTGATGAAAGGCTGCTTGTGCCATGGAGCTTAAGCTTCGTTAACTAATCGATTTCTAACTCTGGGAATTAAAAAAATGGAGGAGCAAAGCTGTGGTCAGCACAACATCCCACTTGTGCAGTTCCAGAGGAGCAGGGGTTTAACAGCAGCGGGAAAACTGGGCAGCAGATACGCTTTGTTTGCTGAAGAGGGTGAATGTCATGGGCAACTAACATGCTTTGGAAGTGTAAAGCATGGAAAGAAATAAATTAATAATTATCAATCAGCTGTGGCTGGTACAGCCCAGCAGGCAGAGTGTCTCTGATGCTTTGCAGCAGGAGAGTAGCCTTTGTACAGCTTCAAAAGGGCAGAGCAGGGTGGCTTTGGGCCGTTGCACAGACAGACCTTCCCCGGAGCTGCTGATGCATCCCCAGACATGGATGTTGTGCAGCCCCTTCACACGTTCATGAGCTGTGCCCTTCGCAGAGGATCAGGGAGGATTTGGAAGCATCCGAAGCCAGGGAGGATTCAGGAAAAGCAAACAGCCCACCTTCATGGCAGAGGCTGTTGCCAGGGATTGCACTTGGTCCGGATTTGTGCCAGCCACAGGTCTCGTATAGGGCATTTTATTGGAGGGAAACATTTGCAAATGAACTTCTTGTATGTTGTGAATGGCGGGGGGAAAGGGAGTATCTCAGCAGCAGTGTTGGTATCTGAACTCTACAGAAATCTTTAGGCCTTTCAAACTAAATGTCAAGTTGTTCCTATTGAGTCAGATTCTTGCAAATTTAAGCTAATTAATACAACCACTTTCCAAGCCAAAGCAGGCCCTTATGCTGTGCTGAAGTGCTTTGGTACATGAACACATTCTGATTGCCACAGCCCTCGCTTTTATGGCTGGAGGAAGAGAGGGGGAAGTTGTGGCTCCAAAGGGTTTTTTTACTCCAGGCAGCAAAATTCTTCATGGACATAAATGTGACTTTATTATGCTCATTTTCAATACAGAATGATGTTATTTTCCTGAGCCAACTAAGAAACGTGATCCCACTGAAATTTCTGGGACACAGAGGAGGGACACAACTGACTGGGCAGGAAAACTCCAGTAGTCATGATTGGTTTTGAACCACAAGGCTGACCCAACAGGGCCATAAAGGGTGATGACCTGAGTTGCAGAAAATGGAAATGTACTTGTTTATTATAGCTTTCTAATATCAATCCTCTCCCTGTCACATCCAGATGCTGGTGTGAGGCCAGGAAAGCTTGTCCTAATTCTGTATCACTTTCCAGGTGCTGCACTGGCAAAGCAGTGCATGGAAATTGAGATTAAAATCTAGTCATATTTTAGAGCTATTAACTTGATGCAGCTAAAATTGCACAGAGGGGAATACTTACTTTCAGCATAAAATATGTATTTGCCTGGGGGACATTTTACTGTCCAGGACATACATTGGTGATAAATACAAACAGTTGAAAATGCTCTTTCAACAAATAGGGTCACAGCCTGCAAGCAGTGACCCAAAACTGGAAAGGCAGGAAAAATGGGAGTCACAATTCCTGAGAAGTATTGGTTCCAGGGGTACTTTAACAGCAAAAGAATTAACTTTTGCATTCTACCATGTGTATTAGAATCCTAACCAGGATAATGTTCTACCAGAAAAGTTCTTCTATGATTTGTTAGAAAACAGTGTCCCTCTGCAAGAAATTAATATATTTCAAAATTAATCTCTTTTTTTATGTCACTTTTTCGCAGCTAATGATGCATATTTTTGTTTAAGTGTGAAATCATGTGATTTATAATTCCAGGGGGAAAAGCTTTCAACAAAGTTTTCAGCCTAAGATATTTTTAATCCTAACATTTTCCGTGAATAAGTAGAAATAAGAAAATGAATTGTGCTGTGAAAAAACACTAAAACAGTTTTTCCCCCAGGAGATTATAAATATCTGTATGTATGGGCAGAACGTTCAATTAATCTGAGGAATGTTCTGCTGAGTTTCATGATGATGTACTGTGAGAAAGCAGCAATACAACAAAACTGGTGAGCTGTACAAAAGGAGTAAGAACTTTCCTAGCAAGATACATGATTGGAGAAATTTGACATTTATTAAAAAGATGTGATGCAGAAATGCAGCGAATGTGGCACTTCATCAGGAAAATGGGCAGGCAGCATTAACCATAAGTGACGGTGTGGGGTTCAGTTTGGAATGCAAAGTGAATTTATAAGTAATAGATGTAGATAATATGAATAGTTTTACAGAGAGATGAATGAAATTGGTGTTTTTTTCTAACTCTTAAATTAATTTAAGGCAGCTGCACAGCTACACCCCTTCCCCAAAGAGTTAAGAGGATATTAAATGGGCAGCTCGTGTGATGGAAAGTTATCATCCTGAGATTAGCCTTGGAAAAATTATGAGGAAGAGGGAGATAATACTGGAATATATGACTTTTATTTTAATTTAAACATTATGACTTGAAATAGTCACTGAAATCATCGAGGCAGAAGGCCCAGGGCCTTCTCTCCAGGGCACTGTGGAATAAGGGTTGAGTCCTTACCAGGTTTCTCACCTATCTCACGTCTTCCCAGCACTGGCTCCCAGTGCAACGACCTGCTGAGGGGCTTGGTAGCCAAAAATTGCTGCTGCTGCTACTGCACTGAAGGGGAAAATTAAACTGCAGCAACTCCAGCTGCAGGAGGGGTTTTGCTGGAGAGGAAACCTCTGTCCTGCCGCTGGAGGGCTGGATTCGGCTGGGAAACCCACAGGAGCTTGAGGAACAAAGCCACGGAAACTCGGAGATGTGGGGAGCTGCTGGGGGACATGCAGGGGGACTCCAGGAGCAGGGCATCGTCACGGACATACCTGTGTTAGCAGTCAGGACTCCTTCAGAGTTGGGTATTTGGATACTTGCAGCCTTTAGGGAGCACTGCTAATCATTCTCACAGGCAAACAAACCCCAGTGCAGGTTTATCTCACTCTGAAGAGACTGCAAAGGAGAAGGTGGGCTCCTGGAGACCTGAGAAGAAAACAGCTGCTGTGAGGCTGGGAGGGCACAGGTCCTGAGCAAACACCCCCTGGGCTGGATATGTCAGAAGTTAGAGAGTGTTTCTAGAATGGCAATAGCTTAAGAACCCTGAAACAAGAAAAGATGAAAGGATATTCCCAGATTTTAATGGCAGGGCTGTGGATGTTCTTTGGTGGCTGAAGAACACCCTGTCCAGACTGTCCTTCTCTCAGAGGGGACAGGGGGACTGCGTCTGGCGGCTGAGCTGGCAGGACAGCGACAGAAGGAAGGAAAAGCTGTGGATTGGGAGGAGGAAGGAGAGCAGGAGCTGCAGCTGGCTCGGGGTTCTGACAGCTCTTGCTGTAAACACGGCTTCTGGATGGCAGGTCTTTATTTTGGAGCGGAGCTCGTGCAATTTGTGACTACAAGGGAGTAAGAGAGAAATGAAAGCTGCCTCTGAAAACATCTACAGAGCTTTCCAGCTCTGGGTAATTAGTTTATACCTACCTGGCTTGATCAGAGCACGTCTTGTCACCATCAAACATGGTTTCAGATTGTCCAAAAGGAAAACATGATGTTGTTTGTTTCCCAAGCTCTTTAAAAATAAAGGTACCATTGCATGTGAAGAGAGAGCAGAGCTGTGTGCAATGGAAAGAGCAAAGGAAGAGTCTTGAGAGATTAATTCCGGGAGGAAAGCTGGATGCTGCTGCGAAGGCTCCTGGTTAAGAGCAAAGGCCACGCTGCTGGGATGCAGAGGAAAACACGACAGGACACATCACCATCAACTTCGTGGTCTCTAACCAGCAAATCAAGTTAATTTGAGGAGACAGGCTGAAGAGAAGAGACCTTTTTATTCTGCATTCTTCTTCTGTATCAGTGTTTAACTCATGCCAGTGTGTTATTCCCGAGAGGATCAAAACTTCCAGCTCTGTTAAAACCCAATGTTTCCTCATTCACAGACACATCAGGGGCAGAATGGGAAGGGAAGCTCCAGGGATTAAATTCCCTGAGGTGAACAGGGAGAAGACTGTGGTGGCTGTTTTGATGCCAGGTGAGCCTGGCAGGTATTCACAGCCTACAGGAATTTTCTTTTTCTGGCTTTCAGGTTTTTATATCTCTTTTTCTGCTTACAGTACTAAGGCAACACAAACTTTGGCTCCAGCCACACGCTGGGAATGTCTCTGTAGTCACTGCACAGCCAGTTCTCCAAGCAAATATTGAGTCTAACTAAACATGGAGAATGAAGAGGCTACTGGAGTATAAAGTAGGAGCGTAATCTCTGAGGTTTTAACCAAGGCATTAGAAAGCCCTAATAATAGCAGGGCTTTACAGAGATGCAAAGATAAAGAAAAAGCCATCTTGAGACTGCCTTGAAGAAAAGCTTTGCCTGTCACCAGTCACTTGACAACATGAAAGACAAGTTTGGACCAAAAATCACACAGAAAAATGAAGATGGCATAATAATAATTGTCATAATTTTATGAATATGACGTCCTCCTTGCCAGCACATCCTTGGTGAACCCATCAGATATCTCTGCAAGGCAAAAAGACTCTTTTAATATTTAAGCCTGTGTTCAAATATTTCTGTAAGGCAACAATTTGCCGTGGGATGATAGAAAAGAAAATAATGATGAAACACAAAAGAATCAAGTGGTTTTTCTCAGTGGAACAGTTCTCCCCACCTTTGCCTGGAGTGCACCCCGTGTTCTCCTGAGCACTTGAATTTGAGCTTGTCCCTCCTCTCCCTCCAGACTGAGGGTCCCTCGATGACAAAACAAGTCCATTTACAACGTTGCTGATGTTTCCTTCAAACCACGAATGTTACACAGAATGTACAGACCAGGTTCCCTGAACGCAGGAGGAAAATCAATGGGCAGTTTTGCTTCAAAGTCAACTTTCCAGCCAGCAAAATATGAATAACAAGGGAATCTGGTATCAATACTTTGGAAGTTTTATTACTGTTGTCAAGTTTTCCATTATTACTGGTTTTTTTTTCCAAAGTAATATGGTTTACCTAATGTAGTGAGAAGCAGATGGTTTATTGCTTATAAGCCCTTATGTGCTGCTCACAGAGGATGTATATTGGACATTTCTTCTGTTTTTGTCAAATACATATTTTCAATTTATTTACTAGAAGAAGGGGAAAGGCAAATATAAATTATATTGTATATAAATAAATACGGATATATTGACTGGAAATTGAATATATTGTAGTAATAAATATTCAAATATTTTCTTTTCTGTAAAGAAGAGAAGCTGGAGTTAGCAGCGCTCAAATTTTAAATTCCAGATAAGCAAAGATTTTCAGACCAGAAAGAAGAGGTCTGGAAATGTAGTTTGATCTGCAGAACACCTACATAGTAAAGGCCATTGAATGACATGATTTCTGTTGAGCTGGAGCATGTTTTGGAGAGAGATAGTCTGGTGTTGCCCTCAGAAATTTTCCTGCTGACCCTGTGAGTGTCAACACTCCAAGCTCTACGTTATGGAAAACTGAATGGAGAGAGTGAATCCGTCCTGAGCATGGAGTTGCCTGCCCAGTGCTCCAGGAGCCCCTCTGAAGTTCATGTGAGACTCAAACAGGCTTTCTGGAGGATAGTTTCCTGTTTCTCCTTGATTAAGGTACACTCTCCAGCCAGATCTGAATTTAGCAGAACTCTGTAGTTATTCTCAGAGGAATTCTGGGTAGAAAACTGATAACAAAGGATCTCTCTGCAGATTTACCAAAGTGCTGATGGCAAAGCAAAGAGAGAAATTCAGCAGATGAGGCCCCTGTGTTACCAATCCTGTGCTTCCCAGCAGCTCAGAGTCAAGATTTACCCAAATATCTGTGTCCTCATGAAGTTTAGGAAGCTGGAACTGGTTGTGGTGGCACAAATCTCTATCTGAAAACATCGTTTTCCTTGGCAGGGTTGAAGCCTCTTTCACTGGCTCTTCTTCAAGTGACTTCCTTCTTGTATCTTAGCTTTGAGGGCTGTCCCAGTGATTGACAGATTGGAGCATTCCCTCTTATTTGGTGCTGTTTGGGAATCTGTAAACATGCTGGTGATATTGGCAAGCAGACTGAAAGCAGACAACCTGTTTCCCTTAATGGGAAAATATTTCAATGTTCTCTGCTCAGGAAGGCGTTTGTTGTCTGAGCCAAAGAACACAGAGTTCACCTTCCATGGGAAACAGTTATCCCAGTTGTAACTTCCCAGTGTCTTCACTGAGGTCAGTGGGTTTATATTGGACAAGAACTGGGTTCTTCAGTAATTTCTGACGTGATACCTTTGACATGAACACACTGAAGTTGCATTTAAAACCCTGAACATGGCTGCAAAATGGGATCTTTTCTTCCCAGAGATATGTAATCTGGAGAAGCTGTTTTAGATACATTTTTTTTGATTGCAACATACCTGGAGGGCAACTTCTGAAGAAACAGATGATATGATGAGAGTGATGCTAGACAGGATTAAATCTGCAGTGCCTCTGTCCATGCTTTGTGGCTTAACAGAGGACCTCAGTCTCAAGAGATGGCAGAGTAGGAGCTTTTGTGAACACTGAAACATGCTAAACTGCACAAAACCATCTCAATGATGTCAAGACATATTTTGTAGCAAGTGATTATGATATAATTTCTCTGCAGTCCTGAAAAACTGAGCATTTCTTGCATTTTTGTAGTGTTAGCCCAGATTTCCCAACCATTTGTCAAGGGTGTTTTAATACCAAATTAATGTAAAGTATCATGAATTATGACTAATGCACATTAATAAAACAGTTATATCACCTAATGGAGCGTGAAAAATATAAATTTCTAATGAGGCTCCATGTAAAAAACTGGAATATTAATACCTGTGACTGAGGAGCAGGGACTGCAGTGGGTTCCTGTGGAGGAAGTACTGTAGGTTGTCGTGACAGCAAACATCAGCAGTGAAAATGAAATTCATTAAAACAATGAATGAATGAATTAATTTGAGTTCATTAGAAAGGAGGCTCCCACGGTGTGTCTCGGGGCTCGGTGTCAGCTGAGCACGGGTGCAGTGCCAGTAGATGGCACTCCAGAATGTGGAACACCATCCCCTCCACCATCCTCATCCTCATCCTCATCCCTGGCGAGGGGTATGCTGGGGAGTCGGGGAGCCCCTTTCCGGGGTCACAGCCTGGGCACTACCAGGGAACACAACCAGGGCCAGTGCCTCTGCCACCAACTCGGGCATGAGCTGGAGGATCACAGAATTGGGGAATTACAGAATGGTTTGGGTTGGAAGGGACCGCAAAGCTCATCTCATTGCATGGCAGGACACCTTCCACCAGCCCAGGCTGCTCCAAGCCCCGTCCAACCTGGCCTTGGGGATGGGGCAGCTGCAGCTTCTGGAGACAATAGAATCTCCTCCTGAAGGACTGGTGGATCGTGGAGCACCTTCTTGTTGATCCTTTTTGGAAGCTGGCAGTGATCCCACCTTCCCGTTCCTTCCAGCCCCTGTACAGGCTGCTCCAAGCACAGGAGCCTCCTCCAGCTCTACTGAGCTTCCATGAGGACAGCCAAAACCCAGCCTGTAAAGCCAGGGTTAAGTAAGGCAAAGGCTTTTCATTTAATGGGAAGATCTGTTGATCCCTATCACAAACCCAAGCTGAGTTTTGTTCCTCCCAGTACAAGCTTTATTTCTCTCATGCGATTTCACCAAAGGCTGTTTTCTTGCCCTCTTTGAAAGGAGAGTTTCGAGGGTTCTGAGGAAGAGGGGAGGGTATATGGGGTCAGCATCAGGCAGAACCCAGTTTAGAACAGGACTGAGCAAAACTAATCATTCAGCTACGTTCAGGCTTTAAAAAATGTTATTTTCCAGAAAAAACAGCTGTATAATATGTGAATGTGACATGATAAAAAACTTTAAAGATAACCAAGACTTCAACAGTCATTTCCTTAGAGATTTTGCTTACATTTCCATTAATAATATAAATTATAGATGCCCTAAGTTACAACATTGCAGACCACTTTTCCAGGGCATTCATGACTTATTTAATCTGGAACTTCATGCTCCTGTTTTTCCATAATGGACATCAAATGCCATGTCAAGATTTTATTGAACTAACCTGCTCAGAAAGGACTTATTTCACATCATATGTGTTATTTCTTCATCAAAGAATATGAGAATAATCGTCACCAAAGGAAAACTGCAAAAAATATATGAGTGTTCTAAGCGCTGGACTGACTTTGTTACCAGATTTGAGCATAATCCTTAATTGGAAAGTTATCACTGGCCATGAAATACACAAGAACATTTAAGTGCCTCCCACAGTGACCATGAAAATCCCGAGAATGATGGTTTAATTAGCAATCCCAGAGATACCAGGCAGTGCTCAAAAGCTAAAGCACTACCAGCGTTGTTGCTGTGAGGAAGGAGGGACTCAGACATTTGCACCAGACTGTTCAGCCTTAGGCCTGTGCTGTCAGGGAGGATGGTGGTGATTATGGCTTGCAATTACCAGATTATTTTATAGGGGTCTTTGGCAACAGCGTTGTCTCATTTGGTGAGAGCTCCGTTTCCTTGCTCTGTTCCAAACGCCTCACTTTGCTCCGATGGCTTTGCAGACTTCAGTCAGAAAGTATTTCTCATTTACATGACCTAGATAGAATAATAGTGAGAAAGATGTTCCTTGATCTTTTTTCTCTTGATTTGCTACATTCAGCCTGGAAGAAAAACACAGTCATGGGAATGCATTGTTGCTTTTATGTCGGCATCAGGAAGCGATGCTGGGTGGATTGGGGGATAGATCTGAGCAGAAGCCTCGCAGTAAACTGAGAGAAAAACACATGGAATAGCTTTAGGGATTACAGATTACAGAGCTTGGCTTATTTTTTAACAAAGTTCCCCGTTTAGTGACTTTTCAAGCTTGATTTCGCCCCAGTGGCCCATGCCTGACAAGAGCTGTGGGTGGGGTGGTTTCACTGTAGCACAACCTTGGAGTGAAGGCAATGCTCAGTGCAAGGGGTGCCACATGACCTGGTTACTCATCTCAGAGGCATTTCCTCAGCTGGCACAACAGAGAACCTGTAAGAAAAAGGGTCTGACCCACCTTGACCCCTGGTTACAGAGACACATCCTGCCCCATGGGCCACCACAGGCCCCTCTTTTCGTCTAGACAAGGCTTCTCGTATTCTGTGACATCCTCATGGGCATAAGGGGTAAGACTTTCTTGAAACAACGAAACAAGAAGCAGAGGAAATGCCCAGTTACAACCATCCATGGGCTGGCACAATGAACATGCCGTGGGAGGAGCTGAAGGGACATCTCTCTGGGTCTGGGAGGATTCGTGACAGAGCAGGGCCATGTGCACCAGTCTGTGCAATGGAGAATGAAGCTGAATAAATCATCTGCTCAGGAAGCAGAGAAACAGAGTTACTGTTTTCAGCAGCTGTAAATATTTTATTCCAAGAAGGAGAACAAAATTAGACAGTTTTCCTGAAGGCTGTAGAATCCCAAAATACAGACAAACCATGCCTACTACCAAAAATAAAGGAAATCACAGGAGATTATCTAATAGCCAAGGTCTTTCAGGTAAATTACAATTACTACCTGAACTAGAACCATGGTGGTGAATAACAGTATGAATAAAGGAAAATGGAAACCATCTTTGTCAGGAGGAGCCTCAGGAACAGGACATGAAAGATTTAGAAAGCTCTCATTTTGGAAATGGAAGTCCTGATTCCAAAAGAAGAGGTTTGGGCCTCTTTTGTCATCCAAGGACAATTCAAATGAGGGCAAGTGTGATCCCTGACATTGATGTGCTGTGAATTCAGGCTCCATCCTCTTTCCAAAATATGTCAAAATATATTCAAAAGTCTGCCCAGTCAAGCTCAGATAGGAGATGTGAGATAAAAGGGCACTGACAGAATGTCTGTCAAATGACAGGAATTAGGGAAATAGTCCAAACAATCATGAATG
Source organism: Grallaria varia (assembly GCA_013396735.1). Taxonomy (NCBI): domain Eukaryota; kingdom Metazoa; phylum Chordata; class Aves; order Passeriformes; family Formicariidae; genus Grallaria; species Grallaria varia. The sequence continues at coordinate 137,231 of VWZG01002872.1, forward strand.
AAGTTTTTTTTCCCCCAAGTAATTGTGTCAAAATACCAAATGCATGCCCAACATAGCTTATCTGAAATTCTTCAATGCTTGTATTGAACTTAAAAAAGCTAAGAATTTTAATAAAGAATAGCCCCAAAACAACTTGTACAGTTTCCAATCGCTAATAGAAATATTTATTCTCAATTCTGGCCCTCTCTTGCCTACAAAGAGAAGTATTGTGCCTTTGAAAGCTTTGTCATTATTATGTCCATTGTAAACAGCTATTTGGAGAGAACTAAAGCTGCTGTAAGTGGTCTCCCAAAACTCGGAGAGGAAGCTGACATGCTGTTCAGCCTACTTGGAGAATTGATGGGAATCCTTTTGTAAAGGAGATCTGTGCTCTGAGCACTCCAACTCCATCACAGAATGCTAATCACACTGTTTCCCAAAGCAAAAGAAAAATAAAAAACGACAGAGTGCATCACTGAGCGGAAGATGGTACAGCTCTTTAGAGACAGTTTAGGGGGAAAGGGGAAGCCTGTCTGCATCCCAAACTATAGAGAAAAGGACCTTGAGGGGTACAGCATGAACTGCCAGAGAGCAGGGTTAGATGGGATTTTGGGAAGGAATTCTTCCCTCTGAGGGTGGGCAGGCCCTGGCACAGAGTGCCCAGAGAAGCTGTGGCTGCCCCATCCCTGGAAGTGTCCAGGGCCAGGTTGGACGGGACTTGGAACAACCTGGGACAGTGGAAGATGTCCCTGCCCATGTCAGGGGGTGGGACTGGATGGGCTTTGAGGTCCCTTCCAACCCAATCCATCCTGGGATTCTATGATAAATATTCCATTGTATTTTGTGTTCCCCCATATACAAGAGAGGACAGATCTCAGCATGGTTTTAACCCAGCCTCAGCTGAGGGGTTCAGACATGGGAACATCATCCTCTTCCCCTGATGTGCTGGGGGAACTTGGAGCAGGCAGGAAGAAAAGGGCACAGATGAAAGATCACTGAGGAGAAACGTGCAACTGTTTGTTCTGCCTTTTTTTTTTTCTGGAACTGAGTTTTTCCCCTTGAGATAAAAGATCTCCGACAATGCTTCAGAGTCAGAACACACCTCCTCAACCTCAGGATGCCGAAGTTGTGCTGCATGAGGTGCAGAGAGTCACAAATGGGTCCAAAACCTGCTGTTTGGCTCATCTCATTAGAAGGTTTCACCTTCAGCTGTTGGAAGGGTAGTAAACTTCAGGATTGGGAATATTTAAAATATTTTTTCCTTCATAACAAAAGGGAGAGATTGACTAGTGGTCCCAGTGCTGAGTCAAAATACTTGCCGTACTTGTCTCTCTAAAGTGCTGTAGTAGTACAAATTGACTCCTCAGTGCTGTCATTCTTTCACTGCGAAATGAGCAGCGCATGGGGGGAAATATCCTGGCTCTGAATGCAACCAGAAAAAAAGAGTTTTCTTCCAGTAGTTTTTTTCTTGGGTAAGACTTTTCATACTGTGTTTGATGTTCTGAATTGCATGATTATATAGTACAAGACTCCAGCAACATTTCGCATTGTAAAGATGGAGATGCTCAGCATTTTGCCAGATGCCAAGCGATATTCTGATGTTTCTGTCTCCACTTTGAGCTGAGTGACAGTCAGCATATTCTCACTGAAGCCAAGACAATCTGCTATCAAGTTACAGTAGTGACATTTTCCCTGATGAAGATCCCAGAGCTCGCTGGAATAAAGCTCCTTAAAACTCGGGGGCTGGAACGGCTCCAGCGTGACTGGCGCTCCGTGGAATATGCTGATATATTTGTGCCAGAGCAATAAGTGGATCAGTGGGTAGAGCTGTGGTAAGTGAGTCCATACGTACTGCACCATTTCCTGGCTCACAGCTCCGGGTGTTGCAGGCTATGTGCAGTGGGGGAGGTGCCAGAGCTGATCAAGCAGTGTAATTTTATACATTACTGAATCAGTGCAGGAGAAACCTGGAGGGACAAAGCAGCATCTTCTCTTTGAACTGCACAGTAAAAGCCAACAGCTCTCTTAGCCCAGCCATGCTCTGATATGTTTTTTCTCTCCTTTTTTCCCTGATTTTCGTGTGAATGATAAAGTGATCTGATGATGGCTCTCGTTATGGAACCTATTAGCAAGTGGACGCCCAAGCAAGTAGTGGATTGGATGAAAGGTAGGATCATTTATTACCGTGTGTTGTCTGCACTTTGGATCTTTGTGATTTCCATGTCTGCTGTGGCATTCTTTGTTTTGGGCTGAGTTTATTCAGTTCTGACAATCGGTGTGCTGCTGTGCTCAGTAGTTGTCAGAGGCAGGCTGGGCAGAGGCTGCTTCAGCTGTGCAGCATGTTGGTGGAATTGCTGCCGAGCGCGGAGCAGCATCGAATGCGTTTGTTGGAGAATGCAGGCAGAAAGTGCTGTGTCTTCCGGCTCCATCATCCTCGCACAGGGGAACGTCGGCATGTTTGGCTGCTTTAGATTTGCCCTCATTAGGTCTGGTTTGCTCATATCAGGTGATGTGATGCAGTGGCTGTGCAGCACTTGGCTGTAGTTTCGGGTACCACAAGGAGCGTGAGGTGCCGCCGGCTGGACCGGGGGATGTGCTCCTCCAGTGCCATGTCCCGACGTGTCCAGCCTTCCCAGCCACCCTGGCCAAGGCTGCCGTGTGCCCGTGTGCCACAGGGTCCGTGGGCAGTGCTGCGCTGAGCACGGCGAAACTCGTGGGGAGAACTTGGCAGGAATGATGATTTCCCTGCACATTCGCAGTTTCCCGACACAGCCGTCAGCTCTGACATGTTGTGCCTGCCAGTGCTCGGCTGTGCTGCAAACACTCCGGGTGGAGGGGAGGGGGATGCTCCTCATAAGGAGCGGGTTGGATTCCTCTGGAGTGGGGGACAATGTATTCCCACAGTGGGATGCATCAGTGTTGTTTTACAGCGCTTCTGATGAGCTGTCTGTCTTGGAGACAAATAATTCCTGCCACAGGGGATCTCTGTTACGTAAGGAGAAGAGGTGCAAATTTGGGGTGTACGTTACTCAGGGAAATCATCTCTGTAATGTGATTTCTGAACTTGGTGGAGGTCTGCATTGGATGCCCACTGTAATGTCCTTAAAGCTTCCAAAGTGTTGTCATTAATAAGGGATTGATTCTGATCTCATTTTGCTGAGCTACATCTCCATCCTCCCCTGAAATTGGGCTGCTTAGGTGCTCATCACACTCGTTACCAGTGTGAGCTAATTATTCTTCTACAGGCACAATGTTTTGAAGCCAGTGGGATCGGGGGAAATGTATGGACTTTGTTTCTCAGGTGTTCGGGAACTCAGGGTACCTGGGAGGGCTTAAGCAGGTCATCAGGATGGATCCTGAAACCTTTAGGTACAGGATTGATTCCCAGGCTCCAATGTCATTATGTGATGTCAAAGCCCAATGTACGTGCACGGGAGAGTTTTCTGATCCACACCTTGATGTGCAGTACATAAAAGAGTTAAAAAGTGGACAGATCATTCTGCTATTTTAACTTATTACTTGAATTGTAATATAAATTAAATGTGAAAGTGTGTAGAATACTTGTTGCTGAATGTAAAAATACTTCCTGCTACTTTTTTATCATTTTTGATGCAATCTAGTTACATCTCAGGCAACATTAATCCATGATGTGCAGTGCATGCCATGGGAAGCAAGCAGGTCACTCAAACACAGGGTTTAAATGTCTGGAGTTGCCTGACAGTAGGATTTCTCTCCCAGACTGCATGTTGCATCCACAGGGACGTCTGGAGTAGGCAGTGTTATCAGTGCTGTGCCTCTGGGCTTAGGCATGAATAAGGATAATGCCATGACCACTGAAGTATTTAAAACATGGATGTTTTCCCTGGTGACAGGAGCTGCAGACCCACAAACAACTGCCCCTTTGTCCATTTCCCCCACGTTGTTGCAACCCTCTCTTTTATCCCACTATTTACCTTTCCCATTGTTCAGTTGCAGCCATAGAAGAGTCCTGACCCACACGAATGGCAGAGGACCAGAATTAGTTTAAAACTCCTTGGAAATACCTTACTTTGCAAAAATGGCCCTGCTGTAGCCCCTGTTTGCCTGTGTTTCCCTGTGCCCTGCAGCTCAGCTCCGCTGGACACAGTGGGACACAGTCATCCTGCTCAGTGCATGTGGCAGAGAGCTCGAAGGTCTGAACAGGCAGTCATTTCCAGTGATAAGGTAGTTTTTATACTCTGAAAGGTGCAATTCTTTGACAGCAGTAAAGGATAAATTAAAGACATTTAAAGAAAAATTACCACTTTATGAATTAGCAATATTAGCTTTACTAGAGATAGCAACATGTTAATAAAGAATATAAAAATATTTCAACTGTAATATACCTTTTGAGGGGCTTAAAACATATCTGTATTCAATTAGTTTTATTTGTAAAGATTATAAATTATAACATATTTCAGAGGGAAATTATAACAATATTATTTTTAAACTTGCATTTGTCATAATCACTGAAGCCATTGTAACTTTAAAAATCTGCTAGCAAAAGACACAGTTTGAAAGTAACTGGCAGTGAGTACCAGCAATATCAAATAATTTAAAAGAAGATGGAAAAAAGCCACAAAAATGATGTTAATGGTTTGAGACCTGGGGCCCCAGAATGTGTTCTGGTTGCAGCGTGAGCTCAGAGCCTGAACCCCCCAGGAGCAGACACCCTTCTGTTCTTTTCCTTTAGGAAATGTTACTTGCCAAAAAAGTAAAAATGGGTAGGCTTTAAGGAACATTATTATGACAAGTTGGCATCTTGTATTTATCCACAGTTGCTCTCTGGGGAGCGCATTCAAGTGGAATTCAATTAGAGAACTGCAACTGATGGTGTGGACAACCTGAAAAGGCCATGCAAGGCTTGAGAAATTGATTCCTGAGGCTCACAGAGGACCTGGAAGTTAAAACTCTGGGTACTTCTCTGTTAAAGAAATTGCCTTTGTGCAAAGATATTGTGTAAAGCTTAGCAGTTACACAGCAGAAGCCACTGTGGTTAAAAGGAATATTTTTGAAGGCACTGAAAATCGTGAGGGTATTTGTAACATCAGTTTTCAGTCACTATTCTTTTTCCCCCCAAATTTTCCAAAATTCTAAATGCGTTGAATGGTTGTTCAGAAAATTACTTACATAACTTTCATGTTTTCCTGGGTTATATACTAAGGACCCAAAAGGTGTTTTCAGAAAACCCTTTGGCTTGCTCAGATTCCATTGTGGCCCTGCTGGAAAGCAAATATTGACCCCAGAGTTTGCAAGTACCGTAAGGATCAGAGGAGTTTCTAATGTGGTCAGGTTTTCCTGTGCGTTTTAACACATTAGTGGAAGTAAATGACAACCTGCACTTTGGTGCCTCTGGAATGCTTCACCTGGAGCCTTTGGTTGCGTTTTGGGGCAGGAACTCCCCGTGAGACCCAGTGACACTTGGCAGGTTTTCAGGGACCCTCCAAACCCAAAGCTCATCTGTTTCAACAGGCACTGTGGAAGGGGGTCCTGTCCAGAATTTGGGGGTTGGGGCCCAGAGGGGAGCTCTGAGGTGTTATTGAATCAATAAAAGCGTGTTGGATTGTGTTCCCTCTGTAAGCAGAATCTAAAAGGTATTCTCTGTGCTTTCACAACTCAGAGCACTGAGGATGTTGTGCTTCCGAAGGGAAACTGTTTACAAGTAGGTCATTTAAAATGTGAATTCATTAACAGGGAAGTGACACCTTGGTTTAAATAAATACTCACTTTTCAAAGCAGCTTAATGAAATGAAATACAATGCAATGAAATACAGCTGTGACTTTCAGAGAATGGAATGTTATTGAACAGCTGAAAATTAAAATGGGAATCCAGCTATTTGTTAAATACCTGTAAGTAATAACTCCACATGGAGTCTGGTATTCAAAGTCTCGGGGACTGACAGGTCTGTCTGCCCAAACTGCCTTCAGTGGAGGTTTCTCTCATAATGAATGCTCTGCCTTAGACACTCATTTCACAACTGCAAGCCATTTCCCCCCACTTAAATCTAGAATTTCTCCACTCTCAACAGGAGATGCAGACATGAAAAAAAAAAAATTAATTCAGTTGGTAAACTGATTAACTGTGCTGCACTGATCCTGTGCAGAATAATTATATGTTTAGCTGAAGGGTTTTCCTTAGCATGTCATTCCCTGATTTCAGGCTGGCTCATAAAAGAGAAAGGAAGGGAGGGAGAGGGAGCAGGGAAGCTGATGACGTGAGTGCACTTGTTAACATTCCCATCACGCAGGGCTCCAGCAAAGCCCTCTCCGTCTTCCTTTGCTTCTCATTAGATCACTACCTGTTCTGGAGCAATGTGTCACAACCAGGGAGTCTCCTCTACTGGCATGACATAATATTTGGAAAATCTTGGAATGTGCTGGAAACACAGCTCAATATTATGATCTGCAGCAAGAGCAGCCCTGTGGGTCCTGAGCTGGGTGATACCTGCCCTGCCTGATCCCCCCTCCTGACCTTGGAATCCCAGAGAGCAAGAACACAATTTCACAAGGTAAAATTTGGAACTGGAGTAGATAACTGAGGTCATACCTTATTTAGAAAAAATATAGGGTTTATAACATCTTTTCTGCTCTTTCTCAAGACAAATAGCTTTGGAAGAGATCTGAGCCACAAATACAGACACCCTCAGAATTAGCATTGAATTTCCAAGCAGTTCTCAAGTAAAGGTTTCGTCCTTTTCCTTCTGTTCTCCCCAATTTTACAACTGAAGCAGACAATTTCCTGCTGTGGCTCCCCCTTGGATTCCCGTGTTTCACTGGCACCACATTTCCAGTTGTCACTAGGAATTTAGCGAAGCACAACTGGCTGCAGTTCCTCTCCCATTCCTCTTACATGTTTCAGACTTTAAGATTTTTTAGTAATTAATTTTGTGCACAAGTGTTGAGTGTTGGAAACTGTTTGCTGTAAAAGGGTCAGCAGAGCACACCTCAGAGTTGACTACTTTGCAATACAAGTGGTTAAGATCAGATCTCAAGGATCAGGTTCCCGATATCCAGGACAGAGAAGTGTCAGAATAAGCATTCTGGGAAGGTTTGGCCATTGCCTTTGTAGGAGGTTTTGAATACAATTGAAAAGAGCTCCAGGTCCCTCTGGAAGAATTTCTGTACCCAGCCCATCCACTGCAGGGTGGCCTAATGTCTGCTCAAGGTTTCTGCCAACTCCACAAGGTTTTGGGACGGTTTCTTGTGTGGGAATGACCCTCGTCTTTGACACGTGAAACAGTCCCAAAGGGATTATAACTCTGACTTCCTCCTGGATATTTCCTGGCTTATACCTCCCAGAATACCTGTGGGACAATATGTCCACATGTCTAAAGCTCAAAAATCTGGGTGCTGTATTTTGTAAGGAGCAAAGGGCACAGCCTCCTGAGAGCAGTCTGAGTGTGTTCAGCAGAGTTGCAGCCCCAGCAGCAAACACAGACCTGCTCCACTTTTACCAACACTTTACAAACAGGCAGTTCCTTTCAGCCCAAGAGGTTGAGATCTGCAGGGCTCAGAAGACTGGCAGGCTGAACAAGAGGCAGTGCCACTGGGGCTTTGACTATTCCCACTTTTAATTCAGCCTGCACGGACAAGGAACCGCTTTGCTGAGTCCTGGGCTGTTGTGTGCCCTCCCAGTAACTCTGCAGCCATGGCTGGTGTCGTGGCAAGCTGGTCTGCACTGGGTGTTGTCCATGGAAATGATCTTGCTGAGGTGTGTCTGCATCCCTGTCACTGGCACCTCATTCTTACTACCATCCTTTTGAGGACCAATTAGAAACCAGTCTATATATCTTCCAAGAACTGGCTGGATTAGCACTATCTCCATGAAAGATTTCAGTAACATTTAGCGATTTAATGGTCTGTATTTATTATCAGGTTATTTAGGGATCTATTTTGAAATTTCCCTATCTATAGAAGCATCTACATTCAGACCTTTTGAAGGCATGTAATTCTGCTCTCAGGGAAAAGTCTGAGCTCAATGAAAGTCTCTCAAGTCAGGTTTATCAAGCGTAACTAATCTTCCAGGTCACTATGTAAAGAAATTTACTTTATTGTCTTGCAGCTGAATATCAGCATTCAGACACCACTGTCATGCATGGCTGTGTCCTGTAACCTTTAGACATTGTGCAAACCCCAACTTTGTGCCAGTGGTGCCCATTGCAGGGAGCACAGAGTGGCACTGCCAAGTCAGAAGGGACCAACCTGCAGCTCTCTGTTACTTCACAAGGTTTCGTATTAGGAAGCAGAATTCAGAATGAACTGGATCCTGTGGGTGACACTTTTTGGTCCACATTAACTGAGGCTCAGTATGTCAAGAAACTGCAAAGAGACTGGATCCTGCTGAGCAAAAAGAGACTTTCTTGTCCTACTAATCCCAGTTTCAAAATATTTCCTTGCTTAGGCATGAATGACACCACCCCACGTACCATAACGCTGAGAACTCTGTGTGGAACACTTTTACCAGTTTATAAAATGTGTATTTCCTAGAAAAAAGAGCAGGACATCTAGCATTAAAGGATTTCTGGCTGCCTAAGTAGGAAAGCAGTTTGAGAAACATCAAACTTTGCAGAAAAATGCATTCTAAGTGGCATTTTAATGCATTCCGAAAAGCGCTGTCTGGTGAAGTGCGAGGCAAAGCTCTGTTCCAGTTGTCTCCAAACCCTGGGAAGGCAGCCTCAGGCCTCCTGGGTCTGTCCTCAGGGTAATCTCCTGACTGGCCACTGTGCTGGAGTAAAGAAATATTCCTCCCTAATGGCATTTCCACACATCTCATCCTCATGGGTTTAATGTCTGGTGTCTCTGTTTGCAATGAAGGAAAGAATACATGAGGCACAGCAAATACCACAACCCTTGATGCGCCAGGAAAGCAAAAAGTATGTTACAATTTGTCCTTCTGCACAATTGTTTAAACACCTACAAAGGTTTGAAAGCTAAAAATGAGAGAATCTATAATTTGGTGCCCTTCTTTCTGAGAACAGCTGTCCTGCCATGCTGACAGAAGTGGAGGTTGTTGTGAAATCAGTGAAACTGTTGATATTAAATGAAACATTTTACTTAATAAGCTACAACAGTATCAAATATTGCTGAGCAATAGCATACATTCCCCTTCTCCACCCAAAATAATTTTGTAGATATCTTCTAAATGCTGCTTTTATAGTGTAGGTTTTTAGCAAACATGACCCTCCCTTCCCTAATGCCCCTGCAGGAGCAGCGAAGTGGAAAGTTCAGCAGTTATATTACAGGATTTAGAGGGAGGACAAAATTATGAGGTTGTATTTGTGAAGAGCTCTAGTAAGGAATCAAAATGAAATTATTTCTGATTAACTAACACTCTAGCAGCTCCAACACATGTCCTTGCTGACCTTCTGGAGCGATGCGCTCAGGAGAATTCCAGGCAATGTTTGGGTTTTCCTACTCAAATCCTCTGCCAACTGCTTGCCAGCAAAGATGATTGTAAAAAGGCTGCAGTGCCTTTTTAGTCCTACTGTAGGTGGTATGTTTAAAATAAAAATGTAGCAGCCTGTAATTTTACAAAATACACTCAGTGTTATCCCCTACAAACGTGTCCACCTCTTTCATTCTGAAAAATCATACAAAGCCCAGAGAAACTCCACGGATTTCAGGAGTTCTTAAGGTAGAAATTGTGTTTTCCCTCAGTGCTGGAACTACTACAGCTGTAGAAAGGATTCAATGGACACATCTGCTTTTTGGTTTACATGGAAAACTTTCCCTGAGTTCAGACACGCAGTGGTGGCATCCGACAACTGGGACATGGCAACGATCCTCTGAATGATGGGCATGTCATACCCCTCTCTCCCCCAGCTCCCCCTGTTCCCTTTGTGTCTCTCTCCTGATTATTCCTGTTCCTCTCTAGCAGCATTTCCCTGCCTTTTTCATAACAATGTGGAGAGGATGGTGCAGGAATTCCTTTATTTAACATGAAAAAATTCTAGCATTATATCCCTCCAAGAGGGCTTCATGATTTGGGAGTGAACTACATCCAAAATCCAGGAGAAGGTGGAACCTGGTGGCCTCAGGTAGCCAAGCACAGCCTCTGGGAGCTTTGAGGTGCAGTTGGAAGAAGCAAATATTGGTGTTTCATGGTTCTCCATGGAAATCTTCCTGTGGATATCCAGGTGCTTCTCACTTCTCTGCCAGACTGGGAAATGTGTCTTCCCTGGACTGCGTCAGGGAGGAGGTTCAGCAGTTCAACATCCATTGATGAGATCTTTTCCAGTGAATAGGAACATATCTCCCAGTAGGCAGGAATGTGCTGCCATGGGCACATTCCTTAAAGCTGGGAAAGACATCGGTAAGAATCTGCTCGTGACCACTCAGCATCAACAATGAGCTCATAATGAAATTGCCCGAAATTGCAGAACACTGAGGAGAGAATGTAATTTTCCATTGCCAAGAGAGTTGGTTTGTTCATTGCCAAGCCACGCCGAGAATTTTCCTTAGTTATACAAAACACAACTTTATGGTTTACAGAGGAAAAAGACATTCAAAGCAGAGGAAAAATCACCTTGAAATTTGCATTTGTGTCATGCAGTTGGAGGGAACAGGCAGAGTAATGGAAGAGAAGTTCAGAACTAATAGAGTTTGAATGTCATATCAAAAAAATGAATCCACTGTGGGCAGCAGCTCAGCAATGCTCTTCTCCCAGAAATAAATCTTGAAGGATGAAGAGAGTTAGTGAATAATCCATTAAAAGATGCAAAAATAATTATCTAAGTAATAAAACAGATATATTATAATAATAAATAGACAGGAAATTTTCATATAGGATATAAAAAGAAAGATAAAGGATAAGTTCAAAAAATTGTAATTTTCTTAGGAAAATGGAGGAAAATGTTTCTCAAGACTTTCATAAGTGGACTTAAAAACCTTAGGAAATGTGCTAAGGATGCCATAGGTGAAAAAAAGATACACTGGGGCCTCCTGTGAACTGGTTCTTGTCTCTCTATGAGTTCTCAGGACAAGTTCTCCCTGGCTTTTGTGGCAGCAGCAGAAATCACTATTTGCATGTCACAGTGGGGCAGTGCTTTAACTGGGAACCAAATTGCTCAAATGATTGTTCAATGGAAGTGCTTTAATTCAATCTCTGCATCATTTGCAGAGCCATCAATATCACTGAGAATGGGTGAAGAGGCTTTTCTGTTCCCCACTCACTGGGGGTGCTCTTTGAGTGTTGTCTCCACCGCGAAGTTCCACACAGTTTGTGTCATAAAAGGTGATTCTGCAGTTTTTCATTAATAAGGTCTCTTCTCTGATACGAAAGTAACATGGTCTATTCTTGAAATGTTTTGCATATTTTCTTTCCTGAGCAATTTTTTCAGTAGAAGGATGTTGGTATGGGAGGAATCCTGGCGTTTGGAATTAGTTCATTCCATATAACCCTTGTGATTTTATCAGAGACATTGTTTTTCAAAGGTGCATAAGTATCCCATAAATAAGTTTGATAGGTCTCCAGCTTCCATGTGGTAGATCCAGGCAGAAATTCCAAGTGAGCCCGGGCTGTCTGGCTCTCCTGGGTGATGTCAGACTGCCTGGATTCACCCCAGCGCTCTTTGCTTCTTTCTCACCATCCAATGTCATACTCGATTTGAATTGCTGAAGTTCTCATAAAATTCTTCTTTCAAATCTCATTAGTATCCCATCTTCGGAAGAGAAACAATAGACAATATTTCAGTTTTTCCTTGCAAACTGGCAAGCTGTCACATAAAAGGACAAGATTAAACCTTACAGCAAACTGTGAAGTCCTGTTAGTGCCACCCTGGAAAAGCCTCTCTTTGTCCTCATAATGAAGGAAGCAACAACAGGGAAAGAGCAGAAGGGAATAAATTGCACCTATGATTAACCCTAGTAGGCATCCAGCCCTGCTAACTTAATTATTGTAATTTTCTAGCAGTTCAAGACACACCAGAATAAATGACATGTGTCTCTCAGCCCTTCACTAATTCTCCTGGAGACGATGGCTTTCTCTGCTCCGCAGCTACATTCCCCACAACGTGGCAATGGAGCTCCATGACTAAGCATTCCCTAAAGGATAACACAACTGGCATATTTTGGGTTGGGTGCAGAGAAAGAACACAAATTTCTCAGGGAAAAAAAAAAGAACCATATGGTGGATATGTTAAAACATCGGCCAACTTATTTTAAAAAAGTACATTTCGAAACAGGAACTGTGATTCTTTGGAGAGTTAAAAGTCAAGAGGGTTTCTAAGTTACATCCAAGAAGGGCAGAGTTTGAAGGTAGGATTATCTCATATTATTTTGGTCTGAAGGTCATCTTACCACTTCCTGTAGCCAAGATTATTCGGCAAATAATCTTGGTTTGTGTGTCTAGATGACAAGTTGTGCTCTGAGATAAATTCATGTGGGGCCTCAAAACTACTGGAAATTGTGTATCTTGAAAAAGTATATTGTCTTCCTCAAGGTCCCTCCCGCAGTCTCCTTGTCTGTAATAATTTTAGGAGAGGGGCATTATGAGACACTTTTACTGAAGAACTAGAAATTCAGTCCTAAATCACTCCCCCAGTGTAACATCCCTCACGCAGGAGTGTCAGTGTATCTTGCAGGCTGCACTGGGTGAGGGATAAAACTGATCAACCACTTTAATTAGGAAATATTCTGGAGAGACCCTTTAGATCAGTCCAGTCATGCTCTGGGATAGTCTCTTTTATTTTTTTTTAAATCTAAAATTTACAGTGATCTACCAAGAGTTCTCTTGACAGAACCAAGTAGAAAGAAGCCAGGTTTATTAAAGCCGTGCTCATTTCCAATGGCCATTATCTTCCCTTTTGCCTTTCTGCAATTTCTGTTTTCCACTCCTGTGTTTTAACTCATTGGTTTGACTCTAAAAATGCTTATAGATGAGGAGGATATGAAGATGAATTGAAAAAACCGTACCTGGAAAGCCAGTGAACAAAGACAGAGTCTGGTGCCATCGTGGGCAAATGCAGGGATGACTTCTGGTAACTGATGCAACTGTTAAGGAAACAAGGGCAGGCAGGGATAGGACAAAGGGGAATGGCCTCAACATGAAGGAGGGCAGGGTTAGATGGGATTTTGGGAAGGAATTCTTCCCTCTGAGGGTGGGCAGGCCCTGGCACAGGGTGCCCAGAGGAGCTGTGGCTGCCCCTGGATCCCTGGGAGTATCCAAGGCCAGGTTGGACAGGGCTTGGAGCAATCTGGGCTGGTGGAAGATGTCCCTGCCCAGGGCAGGGATGGGACTGGATGGGCTTTGAGGTCCTTCCAACCCAACCCATCCTGGGATTCTCTGAAACACAAAGTACTGTTCACAAACATGCACTGGCAGTGGTTCGCAGACCGGGAGATTGGGAGTGCATACACTGCTCTAATGGTAAATATGATATTTCCAGTTCAGAAACTGATTGTTTTTCTAAATCTACATTAAACCAAGTCACCATGGTGGCATTTGCATTTTTGTTCTGATGAAAGTACAAGTTAATGTGGTCTAACCAGAGTCCAACAGACTGAGGTGATAGAAAGCAGTCAAAATGCTTTGAAAAACAATGGGAAAAGCTGTTCCTCGTGCCCTCCTGCAGACAGCTGGCACAGGGGTGGCACTGCCTGTGCTCACTGTATTGAGTGGCTCATTGCTGTTCAAATGGACAATCACATTTCAGTCCTCGCTGGCATTGCAGTGGAAAATAACATTGCCCTTGTGCAGCCTTTACAAGGGAGTTCAGAGCTGCTGAGATCAGAGGTACTGGGGAAAGGCAGGATCATTATCAGCATCCTGCTGCTGGGAGGTCCTGCTCTTTATCAGCTCAGGTGACCTGGGACAGAGCAATATTTGCTATCAAAGAGCAATGACAACCTTATCTACATCGTCGCCTATTAATTCTTTTTCTGGCTCTGCTGTCTCCCACATAGAGTCTTTAAGCACAAAGCTTCAGGTCAGGGCATTTTTGGACTGCTGAAGTGCCAGGCAGGGTTGGTGGGGACTGCAGGAGGTACAATGCAGATAAAGGGTCTGAGTTTTACAGGTAATTAATATTTCAGGCAAAACAACTTCTAATAATGACAGAGAGCCATGGTGAAATGCAGAGAGATGGTAATTCATACCAGTAGCACCTGCAGCAAAAGTTTCATTTTGGCTGTTTGCACCTTAGAATTCCAGTGATTGTTCCACAGGGCAGGGAAACTGCTCCAGGAAAGATGTGGCTTCACCAGGGAAATCACATCTTCAAGGCTGAAGTGCTTCTGTGCACACATATAGCCCATTAATCAAGGGGGGAAATTGAAGCGTGTTATTCATCATATTTGCTGTGTTTGGATGTGAAGTGATGAGAATTATAATGATGATCCTGAGTATTATTATTAAGTAATATGAAGTGGTTCGTCTGCAGGAATAAATACGATTTGGCCTGTGAAGGTTCAGACAGCTGGTACAAGCATATGGGTTGGGAATCATTAGATAATTGTTACAAAAATACAAGACAAATGTCTTTTTGATGATGGAATCAGGGCCTTCAGGACTGCTCCATGTGCTTCCCTTTTGGATGGGAGCTGCTTCCCGTGCCTGCTCCTCCTCCCAGCTCTCCCAAAGCATCTGCAATGCCTGTCAGGTTGCTGAGCTTACTCAGTTTGAAACAGGCTCAAAGCAGCAAACAGCTTGCAGAACTCCTTTTCAGAGAAGGGTTTGTGTTGCACTGATTTTCGTGTGGCAGATTGTCCTCCCTCGGAAAGGTGTGTGTGCCGGCGGGTCCTGCGTTTCCTGGGGGCAGCTGTTCTCATGGTGGAACCACTGGCTGGTCTGGGGTGGGAGGACCTGAAAGATCACCCAGTGCCACCCCCTGCCATGGGCTGGGACACCTCCCACTAGCCCAGGGTGTTCAGATTCCCATCATTGACCAATTCCAGGGGTGGGGGCCCCACGATCCCTCTGTGCCAGGGCCTCACCACCTTTATAGCCAAGAACTTCAGGCCATGGTGGAGAACCTTCTCCTTGTCTAAATCCAAGCCATCCTTACAGATATCTGTGCTGGTTCACATCCTAATTCCTGCCCAAGTATTAACCAGGAATCATTTATGGATCTGGTCATCCTTAGCCAAGTAAATTCCTGCAGGAAAATATCACATAAATTCTCCGTTCCTTTCTTTGTGCATTTTGATTTCATCTCTGATTCTGTTAAGCTAAAACATCTTCACAATTTATTCAACAAATATGACTTGCTTCAATCTCCTTTATGCTAAGGATTTAAGAAAAAAGGCCTTGGGCTGCCTGGAATTATTAACATTGAGAATTCCTGCTGTTTCCCAGGTTGCTGTCAGCTCAGCATAAGGAAAAAAGCTAATTATTTTAAGCAGGTCAGTAAGGAAGAAAACTGAAATTCTTCATAACCGTTAGAAATCTGTGCCCATAGACTTTAGTTGGAATCTGCTGCTGCAGAAGGATCAGGATGAAAAGGAACCTACTGCTAGAAATACACCATGCAAACAATTAACAATGTAATCTTATCAGGCTTCAAATTAAAGTATTGCATGCAAATTAGCTCCTTGATTTGCATTAGGATGAGGCTGAGAAGGATGATGAGGAAAACAAGAAGATGTGAATAAGAGAGGATAATTCAAAAGTATGGGGGTAGATACCCTCTCTCTTGATATAACAACATTTTTCTGCAGGAAAAGTGGATAAGAATTATAGAGAACTCAGACACCAGGCAAGACACCCTAAGTAATTTTACTGTGATATGTTCTGTATTTTTATAAAATATTTATTAATTTTAAAAGGCTGAAATTACACTTGGGAGTGTCAAATCCCTTGGAACTCAAAGGCATTTAAATGTTACAGTGTATTTACTTATGTTGAAGAAACACTGCTAGAGAAAAAACTCAGTAAATTCTATAAAAACATTAATTTCCTGTATCATGTGGTGCCAAAGCAAAATTTTATTCAAGTGAAATATTTTACTGCCCAGACGACTATTTTCAGTGTTGAATGCTTTGATATTTCTTTTATTCTCAAGGATGCAACAGGTTAGAATGTTTTACTTCGCTGCAGTTACAATGGAATTTTAAGTTAGGATGTGCCCTCCCTGGAAGTGCCTGAGGAAAGGTTGGATGGGGCTTGGAGCAACCTGGGCCAGTGGAAGGTATCCCTGCCCATGGCAGGGGGTGGCACTGGATGGGCTTTGAGGTCCTTCCAACCCAAACCATTCCATAATTCTATGATATATAGGAAAAACAACCACATGCAGGGATATGATGCCTCAAACTGCTGCAAAACCCAACTGGTTTGGAAACAAAAGGAATTGTGTCTCACAAAATATAAAGGAAAGCCCACCTGTATTTTTTTGTCAGGTAGTTAAAAGCACTTTATTCACCCATGAGTGGCATCAACAGCACGTGCACTGAATGGTCCCCTTAAATCAATGGGACTTCATCTAGAATATGGAGTTATTTCATATATTATTGTGTCTGTGAACAAACAAACCCCACAAATCGTGTGTGGTGGAACTGATGTACCCTGATGGCAGAGGCACTTTGGGATCTTTTGGAACAAGAATTATTGTCAGGTTTGGAAACTTGCTGAGCCGAAGCCCGTGCTGGTTCTGTGAACCTAAAGAGCTCTTACAGGGATCATTTGTCTGTTCTTGTGTATCTCCAGACCCCCACGGGCTCAGCTTGGCTCGGGCCTCATCACTGATCCAGGCAGAAATTCCTTGACTCCAGCAAACTGGATAAGAGGGTTTTTACACTTTCAGTAAATATTTTTTCCAATGGCATTATTTCGCATTTTCACTGCTTCAAAAGTCAGATCCCCAAAGCTAAACTTACAAAAAAAACTATACATTTGTTATTTAAGTATGTGCTTTCTGTACATTCTTCTTAGAAAGAATAGCCTTGTTTTTCTTTTGAGTGTATAAATGGAGCTTTTCCAAAGTAACTCCACTCAGAACCTCTTAGGGCTCCAGCCTCCAAAGAGATGCAGAAAAAGCAATAAAAAAAAAAAAAAAAGGAAAGGAAAAGCTAATTGAGTTAATAAAGAAGATGAAGTGTGCTGCATTGATTGTGGCCACACTGATTGTAGACTTGGTTCGAGGTTTCCCTGAGCATGCAATTCCTGCATTCAGGTTGGCTTGGAAAGGGAGGGAACAGAGAAGGCGCAGCGGGGAAGCTGCTAATGTGAAGGGGCTCCTTAACATTCCTGGCACTCGGGGCTCCGGCAGAGCCCTTCAATCATCACATCCCACCCTGCTCTGTTGCTCCAGAGCTGCCATCCTCTCCCGTTGCATAGCACAGCCCTGTGTGGTGCCCGGTGCTGTGGGAGGGATGGGCACAGGCTGCTTCGGTGTGCCCTTAGGAACAACTGCACAGCAGCATGAAATCCAGGGAGGAGGAGGAGCAGGCCGAGGGGGTATTGAATGGGACAGATGGACTATTCGGGAACGTTGGGTCGAAGCAGCCAACCCTTTTGGAAAGAGAGAGCTGGGGCTTTGCACCGTGGAAAGTGTTGGCCTAGAATGTTGATCGTTCGTGCAAAGATCAAACAAACATCAAAACAAGCCAAAAAATCTCTCCTCATGTACACTGAGCCAATAAATGTGGGCACCACAAAGAAGAACTGCAGCAAAAGACAGAATCTGCTGCCACAGAACTCCCTGGAAAAGCTCTAGCTGTCATCATCTGTGTCAAAACTCTTTAGTCATCCTTTTTGATGTGCCTTTTTTACAAGGAAATGCCGACTTCTAGGCAGAAAATGATTTTAGTAGAACAGCACATCTCCTCAGCCAAACTTCCAACTAATCCCAACCTTTAATTGTGACACCTGAACAGGTATTTAATTCCAGACTTCCACAGGCTTTGCCGGGGTGCCCCATTGAAATCAGCAGCTGGTGCCCCTGGGCCATGTCAGAGGAGCCACGTGAGGTCCGGGTGCCCCTTTAGGAGGGACCTGGTGACTGTGGAGGTGAAACAGAGCCAGGGGACACCATCCTCAGGGCAAGGAGAGCAGGCTGGTTTTGTAATTCCACTGAGATGATGGAAATAGTGGTTCCTTTGTGTGTTAATTCCAGGTGTGGATCTCCCAGAACTAAAGCCATGGGTATTGTCCAAACATAATGATTTCAGGGGTCCCTTGCTTAATGTTACCAAGAACCTTCCCAATTTTCCCATTGTCCTAATTCCCATCTTAAAACATGGGAGAACTATCCCTTCATAGCCAGCCCTACATTCAGAAATATTTGGTTTAGCAATTTAATAGAATAGAACTCCTGTTCATTTCTTTTCAGTTCTGCACTGCACAGACTTTAAGACAAAAAATCACACTCAGTGTTAGACATTAACAGAATATGGAAAATGTGCTCATTTGTCTCTTGCTCCTCCCTGCATTATAGATTTTAATTGGTTCATGAATCTAGAGAAGGCAGTGGTTTTGTGTTTCAGTTCAAAACAGGCTCCCAACTTATCTCTTCTTTACTTGAAGACATGCATAGGGTATTTTTGCCTTTCCCTGTAAGAAATGCATCAGCTAAGACTGTCACTTCACAGAGTACAGCTGTCTGCCCTGCCGTTTGTCGATGCCTCTGAGTCAAAGGAAAACTCCAGGCGATCCCCTGTGTTTCTTCCTCCACTTTATGATACCTCTAATCACAGAATGGATTTTATAGGAATTTCCATCACATCTCTCCCTCTTGATTCTATTTTTTCCTGGCTGATGTAATCTCACAGACTCCCTTTGCTCTTTGTATGTAGCAGGGAAAAAGAAAGAGAAGAGTGAGAAATCACTCTGACACTTTTTTTCTGGTTTCTACCCTTTGTCAGCCCTTCCATTAATGGGTGTTACAAAATTAAAAGGCATAGTTAGGATGTGGAACACTAACAGGGAATGTCTGAATTACACAATTTTCACTCCAGTGTCTGAATTTTTAACCAAACTCTCCATTTTAAGAGATCCATCAGGAGAAAATGCAAGTAAGCAATCAAGAGGGGAGTGGGGGAGAAGGAATAAAATATCAAATATGGTTCCATAAGATTTTTGTTGTTGTTGTTTATTTTGCATAGATAGAGTTGCAAGGGCTCTTTCCTCAGTAATTTTTGTCTCAGAGGATCGAGTGCTCCCAGCACAGGAAACAGCATCCCAGAATATTCCCAAACACAGACTGATGGGTATGTTCTCTTCCTAAAATGCCTGCTCCTGCTCACCCTGAGCTCAGTGGCTGAATTCAAGCTTCTTGAGAGTTCAGCTGAAGCTGAATCAACTTTTGCAATCACCAGTTCCCGAATGTCTTCAGAAATGCACCCAAGTCCAGGGAAAGCTGGTTTCCTTGGCCCAAGGAAATGCGTCCAAGGCAAAGTTGGCATGAGCACAGAGCCCAGTGAAAGCACGCGGTTGTTGTGATGGGCAAACCCATCAATTATGGATGGGCTCTCCACTTTGCAGAAGAGCATTGCTGTTCTGAGCACCACAGAAGTGCTAACAGAGCTCTGGGGAGAGGCTCCAGCTCACATCCATGGGAGCAGCAAGTGGGCTTTTAGGAGACAAGGAGAAACAACAGAAGGATCACGAGGGGAGTCAGAGAGAACCAGCTAATGTGCAAATAACTTACTGTGCGGAGAACCAGGAAAAAGTAGACTTCAAATACCAGAGGACACTGCTTGGAAATAGGGCAGGCTCTGGCACATTGGGGTTGGATCTCTCTGGCACTCCTCTTGGACACTCGTGTTGTCCTTTGTGATAGATGACAACTACAGGGAAGGTCAGTTCAGAAAAACCAGCAGAGAATGTACTTTTCTCTGTAGGTTTTAAAGACACGTCCTTTCCCAAATCTTAAATGCTCCCAACTGACTGCATAACTTATCAATTCCAGAAGAAAAGAAAAAAAAGATTTAAAGGCAACCTTCAGTACAATTACAATCCAGTTGGATGCTTTTCTGGGAAATACTGGCTGGGAAAACAGTCTTGTTTACTTCAGATACATCTGGTGCTCTGTTGTGGTCAGCAGCTCTGACTGTGTGTCTACAGCATCCTCACCGTGGTGTTTTCTTGAATTAATTGGCCTCAATTAGGAACATATATTTGATTTCACAAGTATGATTCAGCCAATTTTCAGAATAAAGGCTGTGTCTTTTTGCATAAGAAATTACCTTTCTCACCAAAGGGGCTTCGCTCCAAAGAAACACCTGTTATTTAATACCTTCCTGTAGCATTTGGCTCATCTGCCTGAACAATTAAGATTGGTTTTGCTTACAACTTAAATTCCCACTCACCATGTTACCAGTTTGGCTGTTATGATAATTTTTACTGAATTAATTTCCATCTCAAAAAATCCCTTTTTGCCCCCCTGATTTTATAAACTCTTTTTGGCTGCTGGCAAGAATTCTGTAGTGCTTCAGATATTACTGTTTATTTTTTAAATAAGTTTGTCCTTTAGGAAAAAAAATTGAAGATACAAGTACATCTAACTCCTTAAACACTGTAGGTCTAAATGTTAAGTATGACAGCCAAGAGACCTTTCTTTTTAGTTTCCCCCACTTTAAATTTGAATTTGTTCAAATGGGTTTTGACCAGTTAATTTGTTTTGACAGCTCTCAGGGTCACATTTAGTTTATCCCCATAGGTGCCTTGTTCTGTAGGAGAATAAAACGCATTTGTCTCATCCACTTGCCTTTGATTTTCATATTTGTCTGAACGACTTTGAAATCATAAGAATCAAAGGAATTATACTAAATAAAATGAAAAATAGATTAAATAAAATGTCTGTACTTCCCTAAAGTGTTGCCTGAAAGATCCCTGGATGGACAGAATGACCACTGAATATACCAAATGCTGAAAACTTCTGATGTGGTTGCACCCATTGAGAAAGCACATTTCTTCCTTTACTTTACAACCAGTCTCAAATATTTTCATAGGAGTATTTACATTATGGTTATTGGAACGTCTCTGTGTGGGAGGAGGCCCAGTTTGCCTAAAATGATGATATTCCAGCACTGAGGACATCAAGTTACTCTAAAGGAAGCAAATCAGAAAAAGCACATGAATTAATAGCAGCTCATTTTAAGTTTGTGTAGGCAGAAAGTGTTATGCTTGCTCTCTAAAAATAACTAAACTAAGCTCTGAGGGCATGACGAGAATGTCTTCTAATGTCACAACTGTTTGTAAAATAAAGCAAATAATAAGTTGAGTTTCCTGAGCCCAGACATCTCATGGAGCTTGTGACAACAGGATGCCTGGAATGGACTGGGGCCACACAATAGCTGTGTAGAAATAAATCCATAGATTGATTCAAACCAAACCAAACCAAACCAAAATGAAGTTGATTTACCTCTCCAAAAGGCAGGGGATTTTCATGCCATGTGCAGGGAAGTCACGGAGCCGCCACAGAAGCTCTTGCAGGTGCTTTCAGCCATGTTCTTGCACGCACACAAAGCCTCATTCCCCGGCACAGCCAAGTGCTCCTCAGCACGTGCCATGCAAATCACAGCCACTCCAAAGCTCTCCGTGCAGAGCAGTGTTCAGCAAACCATCCCTCCTAATCCCAGGCACCTCCAGCTGCCAAGGGCTCTGCTTTTGTCCAAAGCCTTCACGGGGTCTGTAGCCCGGGGGTCTGCACGTGAGTGTCGGGGACAGGGGGGAATACAGCCAGGCTAGGGCATAAATTGGAGTTACATGGCAAAGAAGGCTTTATCTCATTGTCCTTCCAACAGCTTGCTTTAAAACACTTCCATTCCAAGAAGCCAGACACACAGATAGTGTTTGCATCTGGAGATAAGGTATAAATGGGTTTATGAAATACAAGTCCCCTGAAACTTAGTGGAGTTTTGGGTCTTGCTCGCACAGGAAATGTGAATTACAAGGCAGGTTCCCAGTGGCCTGATTCCCACACAGAGTGAGCACTTGCACTTTGGAGCTGGAAGCAAGTCAGTGTACATAATGAAGGACAATCAGTTCATATCAATATCAGCACAGCAAGCAAACCTTCCAGACTATGTGTCTGCATGTTTTAAAGGGGGGAAAAAAGGCCATAGAGAGGATAGAGCTATCTGGCATTTTTCCAGAATAAATAAGGTAGTAAAACCAGTAACATTTGGGGGAAAAAATGTAAAAGAGGCCATTAAATAAGTATTAAGAATATTAAAAGAGAAGCAGATGCATAATGCGTGATGTGAAAGGTGGCCGGCTCAGTGGCACAGTAATCAATGAGATCCTCAAAGAGCTGGCTGGGAAGGACAGAAAAAGCAAGATTACATCATGAGGGCAAGATCTTGGCAGGACCTGTGGGGGATTCAACAGGATCGTGTTTGCAATTGCGAAAGGACAGACCTGAGGTTATACAGCGAATGCCTAAATTTATACATCTCAGCCTCTGAATTGGGAAAAGAATGACTTACCCAATACTGAGGGCAATCAAAGAGACAAGTGCATTTAACAAAGCACTGATACCAGCTGCCAGTACCAGCTGCATGGGTTGGGATCTTCTGTCCGGACAGAATTTACAGAAACAACTCTCCAGCATTTCAGTTCTTAGAATCATCCCAGACGTTTCCCATGTCAGAAACTGCCAGGAATGAGCTGAAGAACTAAAGCTAACCCACTAAAGATGTTGCTGATATATTTTATTTCCAGCAGGCACAGTGATGAACATAAAAACTTTGCAAAGAGAGGCATCCTGTTAAAAACCACATGAATTCCTCAGGGATCTCCGTGCCACCATCTGTAAATACCTGCTGGTTTCCATCAGGTGAGGAGGACTCAGTGATCTTGGAGGTTTTTTCCAACCTCAGTGATTCTGTGATTGTGTGACTACAGTTTTGATAAGCAGCTACATCCCTTCAGGATCTGCTCCTGTGGAAAAACTCGGGATGAGCTTAAACACTCTTCATGGTAGGGCTTTTAACCTGGAGATTTTTGACAGCCTAGTCGAATAAATACGTGTTTGCTTCTACATAGAGATGTGGTGTTGGAAGGATGAATAACCTCTGAAAGAGTACAAAGAAACACGATGGAAATGTGAGATCCACCTGTTGGTGCCTCTTAACGTGCCACTGAACCACCAGGAATTTCACACCCAGCTCTGCACTCAGATCCTACCTCATTTAGAGGATCTTGGGTTTTTACTTTGTTCTTCTAATGGAGACCATTCCTGAGCTTTCCAGTCTCCACAGAAACACTGAGAGTCCCCAATTTTGGGGCTGGACGCTGGGAATCGGACCAGGACGGTCCCTAGGGCACAGCGTAGCCTTTTGGTTCATTCCTCTTAGACAGGGAATTGTTGCGGGTGCTGACACAAAACAGCTTTTACAGACAGCTGTAGTATTTCCGTAAAATAGCAAACAGGGGAGTGGAATCCCACAGAAGGAGGATGAGAGGAGGTGGAGCTGAGGGCTTTGTGCTGGTGGCTTTGTCAACTTCCCAGGCAGAGGCAGTGAATGAATCCTGTGCAGGCTCGAGCTCAGCAGTGACTCACTGCGCTGCCTTCCCAAACATATTCCCATGGGAGAGGCTGTGCAGGAGCCCTGTGAGGACACACCTGCTGAACTTCACCAGGCTGTGTGACGGATAAAGTGCATGTTTAGGTGGCTTTCACAGCGCGTTTCAGCCCAGTCCAGGGGGCTACAGGGGTCACTCCCGACAGCCCTGGCACATCTCACGACAGGCAGTGCCAGGCAACCCATGCCCTGCTCCAGGCTGGAGCCCTGCAAAGTGTCCCACAGGCTCTGCTGCCGTTCTCATGTGTCTGTACCCACAGCTCAGCGTGATTTAGCCAATTAGCAGGTTGCTCAAATGAACCTTTTTAAATTAAGTCTATGGGAAATAAATGGGTCAGTTATTTCTTTCGTACCTTGTTGGCTTTGACCATGTTTCTCTTGTTTTTTTTCAGTGGATGAAGAGAGCAATGTGGGTGCCTAAGGTTGTTTCTTTTTTACCAAGCTCCAAAAGTATGAACTTTGAATTTCAGGTCTTCAGTTATGATCTCGAGAGGTGCCAGTGGGAACACATATGGATGAGGTGACAGTGACTGTGGGAGGTGCCACACAGGAAAATAAATCAATATTTGTGAAATTGTCTCATCCCTTGGAAGATAAAATTATCCTCTACATTCTGCTTTCTTGGCCATAGAAAAGCTACCAAAATTATTTAGTAGATGGTGTCTTTTTTGTTTCATAAAACTAGAGAAGTAAGATTAAGTATGTCTTTACTATTTTTGATAATGCCAGTTCCAGTTCCATCTTGTTTCTCCTGACAGCATGTAAATATTTAATAGCACTCAAAAGGTAACTTGTCTGGGAAGAAGGAACAACATAAATATGTAAGCGAGAGTTGAGTCCTGAGCTGCTCAGCCTTTGGAAAAAGTCTTACAAGAAACCACATTCAGGCCAATAATGTGGTCCTGCCTTACTGATATCTGCACAGTCATGTCATTTCAGGAACTGAATTCATGTTCCCAGAGTTGCACAACCACAGGACTATTTCTTGGATTCCTGCAAAGATACACACACACACATATATATGTAAACAATAACATACACATTTCTGTATTGCCATACACATTTGTGCTGACAGAGATTAATACATATGTTCCTGTGATTTGATGAGGTCCGGAGTTTTATGTGCTTGCCTTTAAATTAGGTAGGTTCAATTACACACCTGCCAGCACAGTCTGTCTGGGCACTGCTTGTCCATGGGCTGTGCGGTGAAGCCTTCCCGGGATGGGGCAATTCCAGTGGGCATTTCTGTGGGATGAACTCGCTGGCACGAGTGGGAGCGAGCGGGGCAGACACCTGCGGGGTGGGGACCCTGGGCACAGCTTGGTGCCAATTTGTGAGAACCAGATGCTGCTGTTGTTGGCCAAATATTGATGAGGGGCTGGTAAAATCAGAGCCTGTTGCTCACATTGGTGTGTTTAGTGTCCTAAACTGAGTGCAGATTGAGGCAGTCCTGGTTCTTAAACTAAACAACAACC
Source organism: Grallaria varia (assembly GCA_013396735.1). NCBI lineage: Eukaryota > Metazoa > Chordata > Aves > Passeriformes > Formicariidae > Grallaria > Grallaria varia. Next base: position 162,163 of record VWZG01002872.1, read on the forward strand.
CCACACTCACTTCTGACCTCGTCCACACCTTGATTTCCTGCTATAATCTTCTTCCCAACAGCTTTATGTGCCTTCTGCCAAAAGGAACAGCTCACTGAAGTACTTGCAATTTCTCCCTTGGATATTTTGGAGTAAAAAAATGCCTATATTCAGCCTCAGAGTGTTCAGTACGGGTGTGTTTGTTCGTATATCAAATACGAATAACTATCATTACCTAATGTCCTTAGAGAATGTGATGGAATAAAATTCCAAACCACATTTGAAATTCCACAGTCGCTGTAAATCTTTGTGCGTATCGTTTTCTAGGAAATGATGAGGTGTATTCAAGTTGAAATCACATTACTTTGAAGCTGTTGAGGGAAGGACCATTCCAGTACTTCCCACTCCTCTCCTGGTCCGTTTCAATCCATATGGCCCGCAGTCAGGCTTTGGTGATAAATAGCTCTGCAGAAGGTTCGAGCTGCTCCGTTCCTGGGGTTTCATCTGCAGCCACCTCTCAGCCACTGAGCCTGCAGGTGTTAGTCCTTGGAGCTGCTTCCCTTGGAGCCGCTTCCCCTGGAGCTGCTTCCCTTGGAGCTGCGTGGTGTGGAAGTGGAGGAGCTGAGATCCAGGACTGCTGGCACTGGGATCAGTGCTCCTTGTGGGATCTCTGTGCTCTGTGTAGGATCTCTGTACTCCCCATGGGACCTCTGCTCTTCTTGTGGGATCTCTGTGCTCCTCATGGGATCTCTGTGCTCCCAGTGGGATCTCTGCGCTCCACATGGGATATCTGTGCTCCCAGTGGAATCTCTGTGCTCCTTGTGGGATCTCTGTGCTCCATGTAGGATCTCTGTACTCCCCATGGGATCTCTGCTCTTCTTGTGGGATCTCTGTGCTCCTCATGGGATCTCTGTGCTCCCAGTGGGATCTCTGCGCTCCACATGGGATATCTGTGCTCCCAGTGGGATCTCTGCCCTCCCAGTGGGATCTCTGCCCTCCCGGTCCACAGCCTGCCTGGTTCTTCCCTGCTCTCTGCAGTTTATTATGTCAGTGTTTGTGTAAGCAGTTTATTATGTCAGTGTTTATGTAACTACTGGGTTTTGCCTAATTTGTGTCACCAGAACTCTCAATGACTTCAGGTAATTGAAAGGTGATTGTGTTTGGGGTTCTGGCAGCTTGGTGTGATTGCAGAACAGATTTCAGTCATTTTCCACTGGAAAACTAATGACAGTTCTTGCAAATCCAGCAGCTGTTGGGGAAGGTGTGAGGGAACTGAGCTGAAACCTCTGTCAGAACCAGGTTGGCAGCTCAGTCTGAGCCAATATTTCAATCCCACTGTTTAGCTCAGATAAATCTGAATGGGGCTCAGTCAGTGCACGGTGCCGGTTCTGCCTCACAAATAAGTTCTTGCTTCTAAGACAGTGTCTTTTCAATAAAAAGAAATTAAATGTACTGTAAACATTTCAGAATCTCACAAACGGCCATGTAGAAAACCATTTTTTAAAAGTGAGTTGGGTATTAATAGTCAGGCCTGAATGTCTTTTTAATGTAACCAGTAGTATAAATGTTCCAGCACTGACTCATACTTTGAGTGCTTGCCAAGAATGATGTGAGTGAATCTCTCCCAAAGCCAGCTCTTGTCCAGCACACAATTGTTACCTGGCATTTAGATATTATAGCGGCGCTCAGCACAGCTCTTCAGATAAGGCTCCGTCACCACAACAGTCACATTTGTTATTTTCCTTTTCCTCCCTTTTGTTTCAAACAGTCTCATTCAGCTCTGTTTACAAACTGGAGCACTTGACCTAAAATAAAATGGTGCCACAAAATTTCAGGAAAATGTTGTTGTTGCAGATAGCCACTTAACTTGTGGATGTTTTAGCACTTTTCAGCCTGCATAGCCCAGTGGTAGGGAGTGTTTGAAGCTGTTAGAGACTGAAAACAAGTTTACCTCACATTTAATCTGGTAGGTGATTCAGGAGCACTTGTACTGCTGTGAGACAGACTTGGTTTCCAGTTTTAAGTTCTATTCATTCCATGGCAGGGAAACCAAAGGCGCATACCTGAAAACCTTTACTGCTGGAGAATTTCTCAAAGATTTCCTAAATTCAGAATTTCAGTTGCATCTCCAATATTCCTAGAATATTGTAGGCAATGCAGCACTCTATTAATTTTTTTAGGTAAAGTATTGGTACAGTATCACTAAAAATTATTTGTTAACAAAATGAAGGCAAGACCTTTGTAATTTAGGTTCATGAGAACAGACTAGACTAGACTAGACTAGACTAGACTAGACTAGACTAGACTAGACTAGACTAGACTAGAATAGAATAGAATAGAATAGAATAGAATAGAATAGAATAGTTGACAACAAGATTGGCTTTTATTTTAACCAATTATTAAACTGGCAGCCAGCATGTGAAAATAGGGTGTTTAAATCTTATATTTGAGTCTTGTAAGTCTATTGCTCTTTAAGAAGAGAACGAGAGCAAATCCTGCCAAATGCTGCAAACCATGATGTCAAGTTTCTGAATCCCCCAGTTACTACAGCAGGTTTTCAGATCTTCAGGCACCAGACAAGGAGCTCTTCTTTGAATCTCCAGAGAGATAGCTTTACAGCAGAGATGTGCCTTGAAGCTGGAACATTTATTCATGGATCAATGGGTGGCATTGCTTGAGAGGAGCTCAGCAGCCTCACAGTCTTATTCCTGTCAGGATGTTTTGATGTTAGACTGGAGGAGATTTGTCTAACACTTGAAAGGAGGCTTGGGATGGAGGGAAAAAGGGAGACAAGATCAAACAAAGGCCTGATTATATAGTGTTTAAAGAGGAGATTCCAGGGCATATCAGCAGTTTTGAAATATTAATCTTATGCCCCTTGTTTTTCTGGATGAGTAAAAAGGTTATACTTCTAAACAAACAAGTAATGGCCAAAATGTGCAAGGTGGAGGCCTTAGAGGTGAAATATCAATTGCAGATTCATGTGAGGAAAAAAGGGCTATTTTACCCTATGCCTTGGAATTTCAAAGGACCCCGTTGCATTGGCCCAGTTTACATCCTGGGTGGAGCTCTGAGTTACTCCTTTTTATGGGGGCAACATTATCTGGATGCAAATTTTCTCTTATTCTGCCATAGAAAGGGGAATATGGAACTCAGGTGTGAGCTCGCCTGTGAGCCAACGCCCTGCTCAGGAGTTTGGAGCAGCAGAATTTCCCAGGAGGAAATCCTGCTCTGTGCTCCGACAGGTCCATCAGCACCAAAGCTGATGTCGGAGCACGTGCTGGGAGTCCTGCCAGGAATTTCTAGTGGGGTATTTGTTACTAGACAAAGTGCATAACAAACAGCTGGGCAGCTTTTGTCTGCAGCCACTCACTGATACCCTGTCTGAGCGAGGGCTGTGCAGGATCTCCGTGTTGCTCCCAAAGCATTTCCAGATTCTGCTGTGGAGAAAATCTTCCAAATGTAACCTCAGGCTGTGCTCTCACTGCCCCTCCAACCACACTGCTCAGAGAAATACCTTACCAATCAATCTCAAGTCCTGGCCACACTGTACAGCTAAACCAGACAAATTGAACACTTTCAAACACGGTAAATAGTGTTGTTGACAGGATCTACTTCTGATCATGAACATCTTGTTTTTCCGAGACTGGTCTTGGCATTAGGGATTGCTTTTGTCTGGGTTTTAGTTATTTTAAAAATGTTTTTGTTTGAGCATTCAGGAAGGAATCAGGATGAAGTAAGTAAGTGAAGTGTCTGTACTGAAAACTGCAGCACCATGCACTCAAACCCCAAATAACTTCTGCAAAGTGAACCAACCCCCAATGACAAGGTTGGTTCTCTTGTCCCAGGCAGCTTTTAAGTTCACTCATTTTATTTCAAGGCTCCCCTGCAGACACCAGGGCAACAATTTCCAGAAATATATTCATTATGACCATATAGGTGTAGGGATTTAAGTCTACAGCCTTTATCTCTTAGTCCTGAAGTTCTCCACCACTTGAAGTAGGAGAAAGTTTTATTTGCTTATGGTGGTAGTAATTTTACATCTTCCCTGTGGACTGATTTCTTGGGATAATTCCACTTTTTATGATCAGAAAGTCACTTTGTTGCTCCCCAGCAACTTTTTTTGCCTCAATCCTAAAGAATGACTACCAGATCAGAGTGTGGGAGTGGACTTGTTCCAGCCTTGCTGGTGTGAAAAAGAAGGGATATGGGATCTCATGTGGAATGAAAAATGAATTTGAACAGCATGATTGTAACAAGTTTATCTTTATTTTCCTGGCATCTTATTCTTATGTTTTTGCAGTCATATCTAACAAACAAAAAATTTTAATTATTCAAGAGGTACACTGAACACTGGGCAACTAAATCAAACCTAGATTTGAAAGCCTCCTTTTTTTAATACTAAGAACTGAATTTATCCAATGATTGACATTCAGTGAAACTTCCTAGTTTTATACCATAAGCCGTTACATCCAATTAATTCGCAGTAAATAAGGTTCACCACATAAAACAGAGCAAAACTCAGGCCCAACCAGCAAAACCGCTGGGTTTTTATGGGGGATTTTTGTGGGGAAAGAAGAAGGGGAACAATCCACAAGGAGCTCAGTGAAGGATGGTTGAGGTGGGTGTCATTAGCGGGTGGGTGCTGGGTGAGCCCCCCAGTGCCAGCCCTGCTGCCAGACCCCACTCCCCCTCTGTCCAGGGGACTCAGGGTGACAGATGCTGACCTACATGTGTCCTGAGAGCTCTCTCCAACCTGCTCCCGGGCCGGGCACGGCGGTGCTGCCCCGCTGGCTCTGCCACCCGCAGTTATTCATGCCCCAGTTTGTGCCCGGTGCCGGTGCCGGTGCCAGCGGGGCAGCTCCCGAGCTCCCGGCAGGGCTGGCAGCACCAAACGGCTGCTCACGGGGGGCTGGAGGCACAGCTCGGCTGCAGCACCTTCAGCAAGGAGAAATAGATGTGCTTTTATCTGGTTTTTTCATTTCCTAAGAGTGAATTCAAAATTCAGCTTCTGTTTTCACGGATATGGTATTTTCTCTATAAATACATTAAACCAGCAAGGGAAAGGGTGGAGTTTTGATGAGTTATGCAATTGTCCCCATTGGTGTTTTTACAGACTTAATTACAGAGAAATTCTGAATGAAACACAACTTTTGCCTATTCTCCCTTTTTACTTTTAGCTTTCAGGTTACCTTTAAAGTAGCTTGAAACCAAACAACCCGATGCAGATTTTAAAGCACTTTCAGATCCGTGTTGGCTTCAAAGGCCACAAAGGGGAATGGGCATATATTTGCTCATTTAATGCGTTTTCTGAAGGCAGACATACCCAGAACACAAAATAGGAATTAAAAATTTGGCTAAGATAGGCATGATATCAGATAGAACAGTTCTACTCCTCCGTAGTTTTTTAATTCGAGCCATTTCTGGCAAAGCTGTGGAAAACTGCTGAGTTTTATTAAGGAAAGCAGATTACTTGGCCAGTTGTTGAAGGAAAAACAAATAGCAATTAATACTGTTTATAAGCAGTTTTTATGGTGTTAAAATTCAAAAACCAGTCTTGCTGAAAGTGTTATTGGCTGAATAAAACCCTTGTTTTGTTAGCTAAGAGAGACTCATATATTTTCATTATTATCTGAGTTCTTGAATAGCATGTGGAATCAGAATAAAGGAAAATAAACACAGCACCCACTATATATTTATAGAAGGGGGGATAGAAGCCTTCTCAGTCTATAAATAGAACAGTTTTCGAGCTGTATGTAGACTCATTCCCTGCACCTCTTCATTTTAAAACCAAATTTTAGGACATGAAGTTTATCTCTGTACATTTTTATGATTGGCCTGATTAATGGAAATTATTAAGTATCCTGTGAAAAAAGAATCATAAAGTGTTTACATATTTGGTGTGAATCATCTGCTTTGACCTAAAAGTAGAATAAAATGGTTCTAAAAATGGATTCCCTTAAGGAAAATGGCTTTCAGCTTTTTGTGGCGTGCCAGTGACACAATGCTATATTTTCACATAACAACATACTTTAATTACTCACTAATACAGTCCAGTGCATGAGATTTACAGTCCATACATTCCCTTGGTTTTGGTCAAGGCGTGAGAATTGGAATGGTGAATACTCTTAAAAAATGCCATTCCTAAGATGAGGTATACCTTTCTGTTTAATTTTACATAAATGCAGCAAATTGTAGTAATTTATAGAATAAATGCCAATTTATTGGGCCCCTTTTGAAGGGGTCTGTGGACAGGCTGACTCCAGGTTCTCCGTTTTAAAGGAAAAAAACATGCTTAAATTTATCCTGGCTCTGGAATCAGTTAGAATGTAGAGACTCAAACTGCTGCCATGATGTGAAGGTTCTGATTTTTCGACAGGTTTTGTGGGATCCACACCTCTGAAGGCAGAAGAATCAGATAGAATGAAAAATGTCAGGAATCAATAGCTTTTTACAAGGATGGTGGGAGTTTGGGAGTGAAAGCAACCCCAGTGCAGGGAGCTTTGGCACCCGTTCAGGAGCGGAGGGAGACGGGGGTGTTGTGGAATTGCTTTTCCCGGGCTGCAGCAAATCCCAGTTTGGCTCTGGCTGATTCCCAGCCAGCAAACATCTGCAGACAGTTTGGGCCAATTCCATGCCATCACCTCCCGGATCTGCGGAATTCTGCTGGACACTAATTCTGATGCACAGGCTGTAAAACCTTATCCTTCCGAGAATTCCGCGTTTCTGCTTCTGCCACGTTTCCCTCCACAACAAGGAGCACTGTGTGGGATTTGCCAAGTGCCTCGTTAGATGTCCGGTGACTCCTTTCTGGGTTTATTCAGACATGGAGCTGAACATGATTTGGTTGGAATACAGTGACTGTTTTCCCTTCCCTGCTGAGTTGGGGACTGTGTATTTTGGGGATTTGGGGTTTTTTTGTTGTGTTCAGAGCTGGGGTGAATTCAGCTTTAGGGACGTGGTCCAAGTGTTTCAGCTGAATCAATAAGCCACTTTTAGCTCTCCGTTATCAAGGAAATGTATTCAGGAAGTGGAAATAAAGAACTTGCTAATGATAGAAAGAGGCTGATTCTCACTTCTCTCCAAAGTTTGACTATGATTTTTGAATTCCTGTTTAATTAGGAAGGATGATGTGCTAATGACAAACTCCTCCCATGAGATCAGCTGGAGAAATCAGCTGAGAAGGGAAGGCTTGATCTTCCTCAGGTGCAGAGGGTTTTCTCCATTCTGTGACAGCCTGATTTCCTTCTTGGAGAGGATAAATTCAGGCAGCCCTTTCCTAGGATTGTGGGTGTCTTTTAGGAATTGTTTGCTTAGACTGGAGTTTTTTGTGGGTTTGCAGTTCCATGGCCCAAATGGTTATATGAGAGAAATTTTCATTTTTAAGTACAAAGCTATTTCTGGTACTGAAAAGGATACTCAGAAAGCAGGTCTAGAATATATTTTTTAAGTAATACATTTTTAAAAGTCCTGTTTCATTCCCACATATATGTGACTGCAACAGTTGTGTCAGGGAGTTTGGGACCACTGGGGAGTGTACTTTGTTTTCTGTGGATGTTCAGGTGGATTCAGAAACAGGAGGACTTTGCTACATGTTCTCTTGGGAGAAGCATGTTTGGTTCTCATGGTATTCAAAGAAGAAAGCAGGTATGTCATCTTAAATGGTACATTCAACATTTATGTGACTTTTCAATTTCAAATGCTTTCAGGTGTGTTTGGTAGTCCCAGCTATCAAAATAAGTGTAGGGTGAAGTAACTCCTAGCAATATTTGAAGTATGAAAATATCAGTTTATTTTGAGCAGCAGAGTTGAGTTCTACAGAGTCTGGATGGTTTTTGGTGCATATAAATAACACATATGTCCTTCTTTACGTTTATTTTGTGTCTCTTAATTTTTACTAGTTTTTTAATGTACATAATTTTGCATATTGATGCCATAGGATATGCTGCTGTAGAAGAATCTGTGCCAGAACTTTGGAGGTGTGAAAAGGAAAACTGCTGCTGATCCCTGTGTTTGGGGCACATGTATGAGTTTTCACTCATCAGAGCCCAGTGTGGCTTTGGGAGGTCTCTTTTGATCCTATATGACAATTCTTTGATGCTCCTGAATCTTCTGTGGTTGTAGAGAAGACATTTTAAATAACTCAGAAAAATGCCAGTTTTCCGACAGGCCCTGACTTAATGAGAATTAGGGACTTCACTTTACCCTGTAACCTGTTGATCCCTCAGCTCTGTGTAGAGCCTGTGTTTGCTTTGGTGTTTGGTTTACCTTCAAGTCTCTTCCTGGGAAGTTTTCTGGTTCATGTCAGACTTAGTAGAAAGAAAATGAGTAGATTTGGGTTGAAATAGGAAATACTCATCTGCTGCCCTTCTCGGCTATTTGCCATTATTGTTTGAGATTCCATGGCAGAAGTTCTATTGCAATTTTGGCTTAATATTTTGGATTAATCTTGAGGCTTTTGTGGGTGGGTGAAAGGGGATTAAAGCTCTGATTTATGGCTGTGCTTGTGAAAGGTCAGCTCTAAATACCTCAGTAATCTCCTGCAGTGTTTGTGCTGGAGCAGGGTCCCTCTGGACAACTGTAGCTCTTCCATGCATTTCATTCTTTGGGAAAGCCCTTCTGAGGTTCCGTATCTCAATTCCTAAGTCACTGTAGCATGTGCTGAATATCCTTGTCCCAAATGACCTCCGGGGAGTCCTGAGCCACCTGTGTCCCTGTGTGTGACTGCTCCAGCTGGTTCTGCTGTTGTTCTGTGAAACCTGGGCCTTTACCTGTGATTATCCCGAGAAAAATACCTGGAATTCTCACTACTTTAGAGCTTGTTTCAGTGGGGAGGTGCTCCTTCTGTACTCAGCAGGGCCAAATACAGCAAAAAGAGGTGTTGGACACTGTATTCACTCCCAAACAAAACTGTCTTCAGATGTGTATTTTGGGGGTTTTCCTATTCATTATTGCATTTTTATCTCCTTGGCAAGTATGAACAATTAATGTTTTTAGCACCAAGACCATTCATTTGAAATCAGGGTATGAAGAAGGCATAGCAGTGAAACTTTGAGACTGGGAATACTCAAACAATTCATTTGAAGAGAATAAACGAGCACCATTTCCAGCTTTTTATTCCTTATTCAGACAATGTGGATTTATTTCAAGTAATTTCTGCTTATGAAGTTCGGATTTGGGTTGGGTTTAATTTTAATTTTTTTCCTATTACAGCCTAACTAGTGCCAGCACTGCTTGTTTTTATGTTTTTCTGCATCTTAGTTATGACATAGTGACTTTTACAGATGATGAGATTCCAGGTGGAGATTATGATTATTGATGCTTTAATTAAGGAGCTTGGGGAGTAAATTATCTCCTCACTCACAAAAACTTAGTCTCTTTCACACAACAGCAAACTTAATAGGTGTTATTTAATTCCATTGAATAATTAGTTCCATAACTCAAACTGCAGCTTCAGCAGCTGGACAGAAGTGCAGCTGCATTCCATTTCTGTCATGTTTAGTACTTACTGTAATGCAGAGGCTTTTAGTACCTACACAAAGAAATCTCTGCTGAAGAGCAAAGATTATCATTTTACTGCTCAGTGAACACACAGTTTAATATACATTGAGATAAATCTAATTGAAGTGAGATTAATTAAATTCTGCTTAATCCAATTCAGGAGGTCCCCGTTTCCTGCCTGTAAGAGGAACAACCACAGGCAGGGCTGGCTGGGAAATGAATCCCTGGGCTACAAGTGCCTCTCTCCCCTCCTTTTTATGCTGCAGGGTCAATTTTAAGCCAGACAGTGCCATTAATCCTGTTTGTAAGGTGGTTCTGTGCAGACTCACCAGCTCAATGGGTGGGTCAGAAGCCCTGCAAAGAGGGCAGGGACCTCTCCAAGTGGTTCTGCTGATGGAGGGCAGAGTTGGTTGCCTGGAATCTTTGGCCAGGGATGGCACTTGCCTGGTTGTGCTCAGCAGCCTGATTTCTGCTGAGCACCTGCAGCCCCAGTTACAGCACGGCCTGGAGTTCTGAGAACCTGGAATTCTGTAAAATTTTGTGCTGTGTCAGCAAATGAAATTTCAAGTTATGGTCTGTTTTTAAAAAAACAAGCTCCAGCCCAAAGCTGGTAGGAAAATCTTTCAAAGGGCCTAAGCAAATACTGGACTTAGTCATCTCTATGAAATTTAAAAACAAATAAAGTAAACAAACAATGAAACTGAACAAAAGCCTAAACCAAAGTCAATTCCTTCCCCCTCCCTTCCCAAAACCCCTTGTTTCCCCTTTTTGGATTCTTGAAACAGCTGTTCATCATTTCCATCTCAAGGGATTCTTGTTTCAGTGGGAGAAAGAATTGTCCTGAGGATCTTAGAATAAATCCAGATTACACTGGGGAGCAGTGAAGGGAGCATTATTGCTGTAATTCCTGGAGAATCTTAACTCCACACACCCGCTTTGACACTGCTTTCTAAAATCTACTTCAGTTATTATTTCTCCATTTGTTTCTTCAAAAGGAAGCAGAGCCATTGAAGAGCAGACAGATTGTTCAGCCTCTTTATCCACATAATCTTTTAAAATGTGCTGCCTGGGAGCACATCCACATGGACACCATGTGGAAACAGCCTGAGCACATCGCCCAGAGCCCAAATTCCTGCTCTGGGCTTTGGAAATTATCAGAATGGGAGGTGAAAAATGAATATGGTACAGTAATACAGCTCTCTAATGTTCCTCTTTTGGGGCCAGAATGCTGCTTTTTGACCCTGAAGGCTCCTGCAAGGGTTGTTACCAGCCTTGGAGTGCTGTGTTCTCCCTGTTCAGAGCCTGCTGCCCAGGGCAAGGCTTGATTTACTGGGAAGAGCATTCCTGAAAGTGTAGATTGGGATCAACACAGAGACTGAAGTCAGGGAAACAAAAAAAAAAAAGAGGATTCTTGACTGAGCAAGGTGATATTGATAAAAGCACAGTCCAAGCCCCACAGAACCTGCAGAGCCCTGGTGAGAGCTCAGCACTTGGCCTCTTCTCTTATGTGCCTGATGTATTCCTCATCTTAGTTTTTCCCACTTTTAGTTTTCCTAAGGCTTCCAGCTGTTGATTTGATCCTCCTTCTCCGAGGAGAAGGCCCTGGCAATGGGATACAAACCAAAGGCATACCTAAGGGACTTTGTGTACATGTACTACAGTGAGAAGAACTGAAACTGGCAACTATACATGGCATTCAACTATAGTAATATTGGTCATAAATTAATAGTTGTGTTCAGTACATTGTGACAAGTAGAGCCAATGGAGTAATTTCAATTCCAGTAAGAGTATTCTGAGAGCACCAGGAAGGTTTGTGTGCAAAGCCCTGTGCCTGAGAACTTTGACAAAAGCAGAATTGTCCAGAGGGACACATTTGCAAATGTGAAACCCAGAATTTCCCTCCCTTCTCCAGGGTGGTTGTTCTGCTGTTTAATAACATTCACTGGGTGTTCGGTGCTCTGTTGTTGGTTGTTTTTTGAAGCAGCTCATTTCCATCCCTTTGTCTGGCTTTAATCTCCAGCCAGTCTTTTGCTGCGGAAATTCAAGTGCTTCAATTCCTGGTATCTTCTTTCTTTGAGCAGGTAAAATAAATTGGAGCTCTATCACTCAAGCCTTATAAAAATAAGTTAAATGAATTGAGGAGATGAACTAAGGATGTTCCTCTAAATCCTGCATGACTTTTATCCATCCTCTCAGGTTCTTGTGTGTTTTAACATCCTAAAACTGGAGGTATTACAACTGGGTGCAGTATTTAAGTGCCACTTCACCCCTGGTACATCTGGAGGTAAAATCCCTGCCCTATTTTGGTACGTTCTTACATATTTGTCTAAGCTCAGGTTGTGTCTTTCACAATCGAATGATAGCCTGGGGCTCAGATTAACTTACTGGACCATCTCAAGTCTTTCCCAGTGTATCTGATTTCCCTCATGTGCCCTTCCTGAGAGTGTAAAATGGATTTGGCCAGCTAAAAAACTTACTCTGAGGGGTTCAGGCTTGCTAAATGATCCACACTGTGCTGTACAAGTGCCCCAATGTCATCATTATTTACAGTTTTATCCATCTTTTGGGGATCTGTCCATTTTATTTGCAGTGGTCTTATATTTAATACCAGCAGAAACTTTTAATGAAGGGCAGGAGGAAATCGTGGTAATTGCATGTCAAAAATTAATCACCTGCCAGTGGATGGGAATAATGAAGAGACATAAAAACTGGCTTCAAAGCAAGCAATGGGAAAAGAAGATTGATATGATTATAATGAGGCACAAAAGGAATTAAATGAGGTTAAAGAATGGCTTTCAATGTGAAAATGAGGATTTTTTTTTTTACTCTGATGCAGAAGCAGACAAGGTGTAAATACTGTACATTTCTGCTCCAGTTCCAACATCCTGTTGCTGGATAGGAAAGGTAGAAAGGGCTACAGGGTTTCTTATATAATGGAGAGCAAACAATGTAAGACAAAACTGAAATTAGACATTCTTTTGCTTGGCGCTCTCTTTTAAAGATCACTTTCAGTGTCCCCTTAGTGAGGGAGGTATTTTTAATAAATTTAAAATACACAAAAAAACCCCAAACCTAAAGCGTTCTCCAGGGAGCAAAAGGTGGGATTTTTCCGCTGTGTTCTCCAGTCCTGCCATTCCCATGCTGTGCTGGGAGTTATGTAAGATTCCTTGGCTCTCTTCCCCTCTGTCCATGGACAAAGCTGTTGGCAATGGCAGCCCCAGCAATACTGAGTGTGAAATCCCTGGCTCCCGGTTCTGATCTCTGAATATTACATGGATTCTGAACTCCCAGGATCCTGTTTTTTCTGGGATATTTTCTCAGTAATAATTTTTCTGTGTATGGTTTCCTTTTAAAAGCAGAACCCCCCCAACTCTTGCCTGGCTCAGATTGATTGCCTTCTCTTCGTGACCGAATTAACGAGCTTTCTGCGTGGCTCCTGCAATCAGGGCAGAGGGATGCTTTCCTAGAGGTGAAGTTTTGCATAATGTCTCCCCAGCATTATTACTCTGACAGGAATCCCCTGGCTTTCCTTGGCAAGTTAATTGGAGTGTGTGCAGGGAGTGAGTCACTCTGGCTTGTGTGGCTGGGAGTGTGTTGATTACAGAACTGAAATCATCCTAATGGCTTCTGTCTGGTGGTAAAAGCAATTACTGCCTGCTAAGTTTTAAAGCTGTGCAATGGAATTTTAAGAAAGACTTTGCTTAAAATAATGTTATGAAAATAATACACACACAGGAGCGATGGCCTTCCCTCTCTGCTGTGTTTTCAGCTGCATGTTTTTTGGAGATGGGGACTTCAGGACCTGAGTTTGGGAGACACTTTGTGTGAAACTATAAAAATAACTTCAGGGAACTGCAAATGCTGGGAAGTTCCATGTGCTTTCTGATGCTGTAGAGGACAGAAGCTGGTTCAAAATGCTGGTGGAAGTGAAGGATGTGCCTTGTAAAGGTCTGCACATGAAGGTGTTCGTTCCCTCTCCTGCTGAGCCAACCCTTGCGTTTTGAGTTACGAATTTTGCCTTTCGTGAAAATGAGCAAATTCAGGGTTGAGGTGAACCAGGAGTAAAGAGTTACCTTTCTTGCTGTCTAAAATGCCCCAAGCAAAAGCCTTTCCAGACTCCTGGATGGCTGACTTGCACAAATAGGAGATTGTGATGGAAAGCTGAGCTGGGAAGGCTTTGGGACTTTTCTCCCAGTGTCATGGATTTCAGAGGCAGGTAAGGGTAAGCTTCCTGTGAAGATTTCCCTCACATTAATAGTACTTTGAAAAATGATGTGGCTGCTCCCAGATGCTGTCAGAGGATTTATTATTCCATTGTTGCCTGTATATTTTACTTTTCACTGATTCCCTTTGAATTTGTCAATTCCTTCCTTTTCTATGTCAGCTGTGGATCAACAAAGTGTTTATAGCCATTAGTATATTGTCAGAAATATGATTTCCTGGTGACTTGATGGACCCAGGTCTGCCTGACCTCTGTCTGAGGGTCACTGCAGGGCTGGGGCCTCCCTTGGCTCCCAGCCCACCGTCCCTAAGGGAACTGTCCTGCTCCCTGGAAAAGCCTCCTTGGAGCAGAGACAAGGAGAAGCTACGGTGTCACAGCACTCCTGTAGTTCTAGTTGAAAACCTGAATGTTACAGGATGACTGATGGTTCAGATGAGCCATTTAAAGTCATCACAACACAGCAGAAAAGTAATGACTATGACTGACAAATCCGTGTTTTCTTCACAGTGCTGTGATTCATATAAGGATGTCAGTCAAGAAGTAAGAGGTGCTTTCTCATTTTTAGAAGAGCATTTTTTTAACCCAACACTTTAAATCTCAGGTTCCTCTTAGCAGCAGAAGTTTCCCTTTGCTGTGCTGCTCCTGCACTGTGGGATGTTGCTGCTAATGTCCTTTATTTCTGAGCTGTTAACTGGGCTCAAAGTCCCCAAACTCTGAGGCCTCTGCTGTGGTTGTGCCACATCTTCACCCTTGGACCTTTATATATTACATTGCAGAATGTTGCCTGTAAAACCTCTGAGAGCCGCTAAGCAAGAAACCTCTCTACTCTGTTTTGCAAAATTCTTTTTTCAAAGCAGGATTGCCTCTTTGTTTGCTGGAAAACTCCAGTTCCAAGCAAGTGCTGGCAAGCAGAACCCATTGCTGCCTGTGTTCCCTGGAGACTGACCTGCTTTCTCAGACATTGGTATGACATGAACATATCTCTTTGTATTTAAAGAGAAACTTGGGAATCTTCCACAGCTGGGAGTGGTAACACAGCCCTCGTGTGCCTCAGTCCCTCTGTGTTCTGTCCTGAGCACACAGAATTGCACAAGGGGCTCAGCACAGAGGTGGGGATGTAATTGTGGAATTTTACACTCTTCTTTTCTCCCTATTGCTTCATGCTCAAACCTTGAAAGTACCTTTCTTGGTGCCTTCCAAGACTGTTCCAAACTTCCCTCTTCCCCTTCTTTTCCTTCAGCCTATTACTCTGCCCATTCCATGGAGATCACTAATTCAGGAATTAGGTTGCATGGCTGAACCCTGAGATTACTTTAGAGAGAGAAAAATACATGCAGGCCCCAAATAAGTGGGGAGAGTGTGATCCTCTTGATTCAGAGCTGGGGTGCAGAGGAGCCCTTGTCACACTGTCCTGCTGCAGGTGTTTGATCTGCTCATTTTTCATCTGCTAACAATAGAGCTGCATTTTGATAACGAGCTTAATTTGTCCACTTATGATTCATTTCTCTACTTGCACATCTACATCTGTTAGGAAGCTGTGGCCTGCACACAGTAGAGGAAAAATATTGAAAAAAGAACCCAATTTAGTCTAAGTGCAATATTCATCACAACTGTTTTACAAACTATTGCCTAATTTGAGCAATATATGCCCTTCTTAAACTATATTACACATAATACCATTTGTCTTTTGTCTGCTGGGTTGAAGATATAATGTTAAATAAATAACTCCTTGCTAGAGAAGGTCAGGGGGATGCTTTTTACAGGAAATGTCTGCAGCTGTGTCTCAAATGGAAGGGTTAGCAGCCTGTTTGTGTAATAAATTGGTGGACAATAAGAAATTGGTACAAGCTGTTTTACTAAAGTAATTATTAAAGTTCTACCCAGACAAAATGCAACAAACCTTCAAATGTGAGAGAACGAATATATAATCTGTTTCAAATCAGTCCTAGTAGCAGTGGGACAGAAGATTGCAAGTGAAATACAGATAATACAGATCTTTAAAAGGGATTATCGTGTGGTATAACAGAGAAATAAATCTGATTTCTCTGCTAGGCACATTAGGTAGAAATTGCTGTTAAGAACTAAGATTTATATAAAAAATAACATTGGAAAGAATCAATAAGGCTTTTATAAATGGACTTATGCCTTCTGTATCTGCCAGAGTTGTTGGTGGGAGCTGGTGGGTGTGCACAGAGACATCCTCAGTGCAGCTGGTGGTGTTTCACATGTGTGTGTGGTGTAACAGGCAATTCTTGTTGTTGTCTTAGCACAGAAAAATTCCCTTCATTTTATAGACCAAGTTTAACTGCAGACAACAATAAACCCCAGCCCCTTCTGATTTTATTGGTTGCTTCCTCCAATTTAGTTTTTTGCCCTGGGAGGCCTTGCTGTGCTTATCCTTCCATGGCAGGACTGCACACCTGGGCAAATGATTCTGCATTCAGGTCTGCCTTTGTTAATGCATTTTTGGTATGTTTATAGGCTTGGTAGTTGTGCAAAGTTTCACAGGCCTGAAAAAACTTCCATGGCAGCTCAGTAAAGTCTGAGGTAACAGCAGATCATCTGGGGTTGTATAACAAACACTGCAAAGGTGCTTGGGAGATGTGATAACTCTGCTAATCTGATAAATTGATAAATGTGACGATACCAAATTTTACTGTGTTAATGTGATGTGGAAAAGTGCCTGGTTAACCCAGAAATTATGCTGGCAACTTGCACTGGTGGTTGCTTATACACTGAATTCCGTGGCAGTGAATTAAATACCTCCTAAGGCACTGGAAAGCTGACAAGGCAGAGGGTAATTCTTGTGAAAGCTTGTATGAGCAGATGCAGCAGGAAGAGAGAAGTGTCCCTGTGGGACCCCTCCCCTGTTCCATACAACTCCACTTTATTGTTGTTGTGTATGGCTCTGTCTTGAAGAAAGCCCCGTTGATCAGTCACACTCGAGGTGCTGCTGTCGCATCCCCAGTGCTGCTATTCCTCCTTCTGGCTTTTCTCCAAGGAACTTCTTAGGTGTAAACCCAGTGATTTATGATAAACCTGGAAATCAGAGTTACAGTGGGTTGAGCAGAAAATCTGAACACCCTTAATATTGTCATGTAATTCCTGTGATTTGCTTTTTGTCTGGAAAACGAGAAGCTGAAAACTGTTGATGGAGCAGGATGCATTGACAAAACACCTGGCAGTGGGAACTCACTGCTCTGAGGGGTGCTGTGAGAAAGCTGCTTGACTGATTTGACTGTGGCCTTTTAGATCTTGCTTGAAATTTTGCATCCTTGTATAAAAATTAAGCAAGATGATTCTTCAGCCAGCTCTAGTGTCAGTGGAGGGGGAGAGGAAGATGCATCTCTCTCCCTCTCCCTGTTTTGGTCACTCTGGATGGTAGTGTGTTTTAGGGAAAGAGGAGCTAGAACATGGAAAAGTGTGGGCAGGTAACACACCTGGTAGGCTCTGTGTAAGGAGAATCCTGGATGGTTTGCCAGGCTTCTAAAGTAAAAAGAGCAAATATAAAATAATTAAGACAATCAGCTTTTAGAATGCACTTGAAGTCATTCACAATCTGCACAGCATGGTTTACTTGGCAGCACTAAAGCTGATCGTTGAGGAAATTTTGATGGATTTACAACAGAAAAGGAGGAAATCACCACAGAACTGATTGATTTTAGTGGGAGTAAATTAAAATGCTAAAAATCCATCTCCCAACTCACCTGATCTTTGTCTTTGCCCTCCTCACAGCCCCACCTTGGTGCTGTCAAAGGCCCTGTTGGTCACTGGAGCACTCAGGTGCTTTTCTTTTTCTCGTTCTTTATCCTTTCCCTGGAGCTGGTGCCTCTCCTCACCAGGGCAGCGCCAGCTCCCAGATGGCCTGACCTTTGGGATCACTGTATTTCATTCCCTTCCTACTGGTATAGTTCTCAAAGCCCACAGTTCTCTTCAAACAGTATTTCAGCCTTTTTATTGATGCAGCCTTTTAAGTTTATTGTTAATGTGTTTCATGAGCACGCTCTGCCTGCTCTGACTATGGAAATGAAAGGGAGTACTTCTGATGGAATGTGAAAGAAGCCCATTTGTAAAAGGCAGGGGAAAGGAAATGTGTGCAGGAAAGTGAAAATACACTGTGAGTCTTGGGAGGTGAAGTAATGGAGGAGCTCTAAAGAGTTTGGAAGTGCATTCCCAGAGAGACTTGATGCTTTTATGAGAGGGAGAAGCAAAGGCTGCTTAAGATGAACAAGGCCAGAGTAATTAAAGGATGAGGAGAGTGAGATTCAAAGAGGAAGGGCATTTGTGCATGTGTGAGTGGGAGTCTTCACAAAATGGAACTGGGAGATAAGTGGAAATCCAAGGGAACTTTAAATCAGTTTATACCTGTAAGTTCTAGGTATAGCAGCAAATGCAGCAGCACGCAAAGGAAGTGGTTTCAGAATTTGGGAGCAGCCCTGGCTCATGCTTTGAGCGCTGTGTGTCTGAGGAGAGCAGAGTGAGTTTTCCTGGGGGTGACCCTGGAATGAAGAGTCTTTCAGCTGAGAGCTGGTGCTCTGGAACACGTTGGGGTGGCATTTCCCATGGACAGTCGTGTTCTTGCTTGGACTTCTGAAAAGAGAACTTGCAGTAGAGTTGGGTGTGAACGTTTGAGATGGAGCCCTCTCTCATGTGGGTGGGTGGTTGAGAGCTGCTGCCAGTGTACCCAGCTTGTGCCCATTCTGGAGTTATTTCTGCTTGAATTTACTCATATTATAGTCCACAATGGCTCTCAGCTATGGAAGTGATGGTGAAATACCTTGTGTGTTTGAGAGGTCACACTTGGACATCTGCCTGGAACTTCTCAGAGGGTTTTTCCCCCAGCTGAAGTTGATTTTTCAACTGACCCATTTGGTGGTCAGAGGTTGAGACTGTGTGGAGATACAGAACTGGTTGGAGGAAAGTCCTGAGGACACTTTGGGCTGAAATAATTGAAAAACAAGGAGAAAGAAAATGTTTATGCTAGTACACAACAGGGTTTAGGGGAGATACAGAATATAATTTTTGTTAACTTGTTAAAAAAGCCTTTTGGGGGATGAATTTTTACATAATATTTGCATGCTGTTTTGAGGGAGAGAAAAAAGGGAGTGCCGCATACTTAGAGTGGAATTAAAACTGTTTAGGAGGGGCTGGAGTGGATTGCACAGAGGGATGGACTGAAAATTGTAGTATATCTGCATCATTACTGTGCTCTCAGCAGCCTCTCAATGCACATTAGCAGAAATGGCAACACAAATTGCAGGTTGGGAATGGGGCTGGGGTTGCCATTGCAGGATGCAAATGGGATAAACAGAAGGGCCACCTGAAAACTGAGCTACTGACATGAAGAAAATGGGAGTACAGAGGACTAAACCAGAGAGGACAAGATAACACTGGCAAAATGAACAAGAGACGTGTGGGAAAACAGGGTGAGTTAAAGAGCAAGCAACAGAATGTGTGAATACATAATACAGAGTAATTTGAATTTTTTGGCATGAAGAATGTGATAAAGATGGGGCAGACCAAGTGGATGTAATTTTCCATGTCTCATTTACAGTACTTGGAATTTATTTTGATTATGAACACTTGCAAACTAAAACGCATTAGAGGAAAATGTGGCTTGAATGGTGTTTATTGCAAATATTGAAAGATTCCTTTCAAAACCAGAGGGTGAAGTGTATGCCATCAATTTTCCTCTACTCTGAGTCCATGAATGCTTTGGTGGAGGGTCAGGCAGTGTGTGTGCTTCCTTTCAGTATTGGTTAGAGACGATTTTAATTTTTCCCAGGTAATTAAGCCCATGCCTGAAACCTGTGAACAGACCCAGGGCCTGTCTCCTCCCCCCACTGCTCCTTGGAGTGATTTGATGAAAATTGCTTTACATCTCTTCAGTTTTCCTACCTGGGAAATAGGGAATTATAATGAGCTCTGGGCTTTGTTACCAAAAAGTGCATGAGAATGTGCAGGCAGGGGCTGGAGAGCATCACCACCACCCTGCTCAGCAGGAGGGTGATTGCACCTCTGCAAGTGTCTCCAGGCTAGAAAATAGTTCTTTTTTTTCCATTATCCAGGTGAATTTTAGCTCTCCTGTTGTGTTTTGTCTGTTGGACAGGCTTCAAAGAAGGGAGTTGACATTTCTGTGAGGTTTAGAAAGATTATCAAGAGAGTGATCCCCTCGCAGTTCTTCTGCCTGTCACTGACTCCTCAGGAGGGTTTTGTCAGAACTGGCTTGAAGGAATGGTGAAGTACTGGGAATTTTCCCATCAGTTTTAGACTCTGAACAGGCACAGTTTTCGGATAGGTTTGTGGAGCTCCATTTTTAGTTGGCTGAAAGTTCATGTCACATCCATGTGCACTGTGAGAAGTGAGATCCTCCCAAGGGGTGAACTCTGAATTCTCACCGTGCCTTGGTTCTCCTTTGTGCGTTTTTACTGAAATTCCAAAATTCTCTCTAAAGTAGATGTCCAAGTTCTCAAAGGGACTGCAGTCTTCAAACACTCCCCAAGCTGGCAGGCTGGGATGTCTCAGCAGCAGCTGTGACACCTCTGCGTGGGCACGGAGGGCAGTCCCCTCCAGGGTGAACAGGGATGTCACCTTCCTGCCGCTGCCAGTCCCCAGGCCTTGGAAGGGGAATTGCCTTTCTCCAGGTGTCAAGTGTTGCTTCACACAGATCTTACTTGACACTAAGACAAATTCAGCTTTAAGTGCCAGAGGAGATCCATTGAGTGCCTCTTTTCCCTTCGCAGCTGAATCGAGCTCTTTGGGTTGAACAGAGGGGTGTGAGAACACAGCATATGGGCTGCTTGCCTGAGAACTGTGGCTCGTGTTTACTGGAGAAATTGGAACGTGGTGTTGGTGTTCCTTGTAATTCAGCTTAACTGGGAGCCTGCCAGGGCCCGATCCAAATGTGTTCACAGTATATCCAAAACACAGCACAAGTGCCAAGCTTGCAGTAGCAAACTGTAACAACCTGTTCCGCAGAGGAACACATGACAATTTCCTAACATGCAAAATAAACTTACTACATGATGTTTTCAGCCTAATCTTCACTCTTTTTAAAGTATTTTTAATATAGTCCTTAGAAGGCCATCTCAACAAAAGGTAGTTTGATTGGGCATTTAGAGATGCGAAGAGGGAGGAAAAAATGCCTTGCCTTGTCCCCTGATGAGCTCCACCACTGGAGTGCTTGTTCAGACCTGGGTGAGCACTTCAAGAGCTCTGCCAGGTCTGAAGGACTCATTTAGGTACCATCTGTTATCAATGGGGTCTCCAAGGATTTTTCCTTCAATCCTTGCAAAAGAAGCTTGTTTTGACCTTTTGTCTTGCCACATATAGAGCCAAGTCTCTCTGGTTTCAGCTCGGGCTCAGTGTATGTACCATCCTGACCTTGACAAGGCAGACTTGTCCAGGGAGAATGGAACTTGGAATTCCTTTCATCTGTGTCTCACAGATGTTCCTTGGCTGCAAAGCGCCCAGCAGGACACTTCCACCTCTCCTGGCTCCCCACAGGCTCTGGGTCCTCAGCGCTGACCCAACCATCAGTCATGGTCTGGAGCAATTTCTTTTTGTCCTCTTTTTGTGGCTTCACTTTGCTGAATGTGACCATTGTTCTCTCATTTCCATCCCTGGATTTATTTTTTTTTTATTCTCAGTCAGCAGAAAAGCCATGACTTTGAGTCCCTAAAAGGTTATACTTGATTAAACTAATATTTATGTACAGTTTCACAGGGTTGTATAACAAATTTCTCAAAGTACTACCCAAAGGTTATGACAGAGGGAGACAATGTATAGATTGGGAGACAGAATGAGTGATTTTTTTTTAAATGTTTTGTCTCTTTCTTGAATCAGCAACCTGCTAGTATTGCAAAGAAATTTAATCTCTTTCCAGGCAGGTGTTAAGACACATCACTGCCTGTCCTGGAGTGGAAGGGACCTCGGGAGTGGTGCCATAGTCAGTGCTGGAAACTGCAAATATGCCCCCAAAAATGCTCTGTACTGAGGAAATTAGCACTCCTGTAAGCAGGAAGTATCTTGGGAGATGTTGATTCCTGTAGAGAGCTTTTCAGGATGGAGGAGGCTTTAAGTGAGGCATAAATCTTCTGTGGGATGTCCTTCCAGAGACGTGCATTTTGATGTGGGAAATGGAATGGGACTGTCTCCAACCCTCTGCCCAGCGTGGGCTCAGCCATGCAGTGATCAGTGTGCTCTGGCTCTGCTCCAGCAAGGCACTTAAGTTGGATTGGAATCATGAATATTCCTGTGGAAATCAATTGGAGGGTTAGCAGGAGGCAGAGTGGTGAGGCAGGCACTCCAGTTCTTTGTTCAGTCAAGGCCATGCTCACAAATCATCCCTGCAGAGCTTCCTCTGTCAAATCTGGAGTGGCACCGAGGGTGGGACCTGCCCTGACCACACCAGAATTCCTTAGAAAAATGAGTCCAGTAATCTTTTGTGTGCAAGGGGAATCTTCTGGTGGGAGCTTTAGTGTTCTGATGCCCACAGACTGCAAATATCTGACAGACATCAGGCTGGAGATTGATTAGTCCTATTTGAAAAGAAAATGTGCTTGATTGGGAGAGCTGTACAGGGTGGCAGCTGTTTTATGAAATTAAACAGCAGGTACAACTTAGGAAGGTTTCCTGTAACTGTCAAGGGTTCAACTGATGGTTTCTTAATTCCTAGGGCAAGATTTCCAAATTTACTTTCTAAGTCTCACTGACAGCTTTCAGTTTCCTGCTCCTTTCCTACATCCTATTTCTACAAAAAGCACCACCAGTCCCACCAGAGACACTTGGGACTAAAACACCTTGTGCCTGTTGGAGGACTCATTTGTAGGGCCCTGATTGTAATGTATTTTTTAAATCTTGCTGTAGTAAGTCTGGAAAGAAAAATTATTCTGATGTACCAAGCTTTTTTAGAGCTGTAGTTGATCAAACACCTTTCTTGGTGGCAATCCTGGCTTCAGTGGTTGGAGCTCCATCCCCTCTGTGGTCCCTGTGTCCTTGCCCTCTCTCCCTGGAATGCTGTCTCTGGTGCCTGCACTGCAGACTGGCTTGGAGAACATTCCCCTGCCAAATGAAAACTAATTTTCCTTCCTTTTTTTGGGCTGTTGTTGAGCTGGGTCAGCTCCCCAGTTCAGCTCAACACGCAGCCACTTGGAGCAGTAGGACTGGAATGACTTGGGAAATAATACAGACCCTGAAGCCCTCTAGAGGAAATACTAATTTTTCATCCTGTCCCTGCAAATGCCTAAAGTAAGTCAAGGACATTTGAGTTCTGTAAGTGACTTTTATCATTTTGGCATGTACCTGGTTATTTTTTAAAGTTAGAATTTTCAACTTGCTCACAGGGAGCACATAGCATGCTTAGATGGGTGTTAAGTTACCATAATTTGAATTTTTTCAGTCCCGTTTATACATTCTTAGGGAAAAGAAACAATAGTGTTGTCAATTCATCTACATTAGCAGCTTACTTAGAATACACTTGAGAATGGAACTTTTTATCTGACAAAAGACTATTAAAGGAAAAATCCAAATTTAATCTTAAACAGTTGCTGTGTTTGAGATCAAAATGACACCTTTTTGTTTCTGAAACTCTTTAAAGTCTTAATTACAGAGGCCTTAGCTAGGGAGGGATATGATGATAGAGATGTCTTATCTAAAGTAGTTATCTAAAGTAGATCTCTAAAAGATCTGAAAGGATCATAATATATGTAAAATATACTAAATAATGGCAGTGATGGTCAACATGATATCTTAATTCCTTAGAATGAAGTTGTTCTTGTTTCATGTCAGTCCTAGAAGTTCAGGAAAATGGCAATTTAGAAAAAGCTGATCACATAATGATGTAAGGACAAAATGTTTCATAAATGTGAAGGTCCCATCTGGTTCTCTCTTCTGACCTTTTTGGATTATCTCAATCTTAGTTGTCTTGCTTTTTTCTTGTAGCAGCTCTTTCATACAGCAACTTGTTCTTTAATTTGTGTATCGCCTTTCCCAGTAACTTCTTATTTCTGTTCCACTTTGCTTGATCCTGTTTGACCAAAGCACTTCCAAAGTGTTCTTACAGAGCTGAGTAACCTCCGATATCCCTCCCCGTTCCCTTCTCTGGCATGTGTGACAAATACACCAGATGATGATTCTCTCTTTCGAGGCTTTGCTGGGGGCAGCTGCGAGGGCAGTGTAGGAGAAGCCCTGAGGAACCTCACCAAAATGTTATTTCACATTGTGCTCTTTGGCTGACAGAATTAATTTCTCCTGCTCACCGCAGTGTGTTGCTGTGGGGTCTGTATTTTGGAGTTATTACATTTACCTTTTCATAGTTATTACATTTCCCTTTCACCAGGAGCTCCATTTAGAGGGTTTGTGGACACTGCTTACTACTGACATGTTATTACTGGGGATCTCTTACTCCTTGAGATGACCTCAGTGAAAACCTTGAACTATTTACTTATGAAGAGCATAAAAATAGCTCAGAAAGGTGGAAGGGAACTCTGTAGCCCTTCCAGTGTGATGCTTCCTTGGCAGAGGTTGAATTTCAAGCACTGTGTGCCTCTCTTGACTGCTGCCATGTAAGAGATGTAATCATCTTGGGCATATTAAAAAGTCTTTTTTCAAATGTGAGTGACATCCTATGGCTTTGAAATGTTTTGTGATCACTTGATTTTTACTTTTTTTTTTCTTGTACTGAATTACCAGTATATTTATTGCTTTGCTGAAAGGATTTAAATTTTCTTTACATTGAGCTGTAATCATGTCTTATTCATGGACTTTTGGATATGTAGTTCCCTAGATATAAGAAGATTCCTTCCTGTTGCATGTTGCTTCATAGGAGTATTTAATCTTGGGTAAGCCATGTCCAGATCAAATAGCAACAGTTAGAATTTGGAATTAAAACACCAAGTAATAGTGATTTAAGATGCAGTAACGTTTTCCCTCATGTAGCTGAAGCCAGAGATTTAATCTATGTTCAGCTGGCACTGCATGGAAAGTGGCAGTGAATGAAAACTTCTGCCTCTCGTTTTGTACAGTAACCACCATAATAAATTTGTCTGGTATAGCCATGAAACAGAAGTGTAGAATGAAAATGGGTAAACCTAAGGAAAGAGATGCTTTTTTCTTCAATAGGATTTACAGTTGGAGTTTTATTTATTTTGTGGAGGGTTTTTTCCCATTTGCCTACTTTTATTGGTTTCACATAGTTTGCATTGATAAGTCTGGATTCCCACTTTGGGGTGTTCCTGGCAGTTAGTGCCAGTTCCTGCTAAGGAGCTGACTTTTAACTGAGCTAAGCAGTGACTGCTCCAGATAATTCCTCCAAAGTGCTTAAGGAAAGAGCCTCATTTGAGATCATCCAAGATTTATAGAGGGCCCAGGATGACAAATGAGCTGTGGTGCTGCTTGTGGGCTCCTCAGAGTGTCCTTGAGACAGCAGCAATGAGAGAGGGCTGTGTGTGAAAGTCCAGATCAACTGCTCTGCAGCCCTGCCTGAACACTGGCCAAGAGGTGCCTTCACTGGGGCTTCTGAATATCCCTGTGGAAAGGGACTCCTACCCCTTCTCTTTGTTTCTTGCAGCAATCTGATTTCTGGCAGCTTTGTGGGAGTGTGAAGAATTGACAAATTCTCCTTGTGCTCCTGGGGTTGCTTCTTGCAGGTGTCTAAACCATTACACATGAACCAGGTCGGGGACTTGGAGCTGCTGAAGAAATTGGGCTGAGCAGAAATCTGATTTGTTTGGGCTGTTTGCTCCCAATGCCTACACTGCGTTCAGATGTTCTTCTGATATCCAGGATTTTTAGCAAAAGATGTCAGTGAAGTCAGAACAGGAATTAATGTCTTTAGGCACTGAAACATCTGTAGCACTTTTTTTTTGATTCTCTACTGTCAGCTCTTTATCCCCCTGAGCTTTGCACTGTTAGCACTTGCTGAGGGAGGACAGAATCCAGGGATTCTGGTGTCCTGGATGAGCTGGGTTGGCTGATAACTCTCCCCAGCTGGATATGTGCTGCGGAAGATTTCCCTTTCTTCATAGATGTATTTTGGCCAGTGGGTGTTCTGAGGCATCTGTGGTGCTGCCGGTGTGGGTTTGGATACAATTCTGAACTGAATTAATGTGCAGCCCAATTACAAGGTGTTCAGAGATACTTTCAGAGCAAGATTCATTTCAGCCACCTTTAAATGTCTGCCTTGCTATTACATGAATTTTCTGATAAGTCACTGTCTCTATCGATTAGCTCAGACTGGTTATCTCTCTTCAGTATTTCTTTCCACTCTCAAGACAGGACAAGTGGGGCACATCCCTGTAGTCCTTGTCCAAGGACTTGCTTTGTGCCACAGTTTGATTTTGTATGATATCAGACTAGGGTTTTTTTTAAATGTCAGTATGTGATTAAGGCCTTGCTGTGGGGAGTGCAAGGGGGGGTAAACCCTCAGAAGCTGCAAAAAGGAGCTTTCAGTTTTATTTATTTGTTCTAGTACTTGGCTTTCAGACCAGTCCTTTTAGATGAGATGTGGTTAATTCTATTCCTTCCTCATTAGACTTCCTGACCTTTCTAAAATGAGCATAAATCAAGAATATTCTTATTATTATGAACTTATTTTTGGCCTTGTGAATTTATTTTTTATTGTCTCTTTAGCTGATTCTAAAAGTTATTTAAAATGTTAGTATGCGTTCCAGGATGTCTGGGATAGTGGGTGAGCCAATGATCATTAGTTTTGTCATCTCAGCATTCAGGGAGAAAACTAAGAGTTACAAATAGCTCGAGGTTAGGATTGTTGTGGAATGTGAGACAAGGAGCATGGACCTGTGCCTGGCAATGTGATCTGTTCTCTGTGAGACCCTTTTCTTCCAGAAGCCTCTTTAAGGTCAGGACTACTTCCAGCAGGCTTCTTGAATCTGCTGTTTTATTACTTCTGTGGTAATTCCACAGCTCAACAACACTGAGAGCAAAGTTAGAATGTCCTCACTTCCTATTATTCAGTCATAGGTAATGAAGGCAGAACTATATTAAGTCATTTACTTCATATATATGAATGTCAATTTAAGGGGGATGGCATATCATTAAATCAAATTTTATTAGTTCAGCAGTTTGTTCATTTGTTATTAATATTGCTTGACACATCCCCTTACAAAACCTTCTCTGCTGCTGTGAACTCTTAAAATATTCATAACATCAGCACAGCTTTTGTCTTGATAATATAGTTATCTTGGAAAATTGCTGCTGAAAAGAGCTTGAAATTAGAGACACTGAGATTAGGGGAAAGCCCCTTGCTTTAGCCATACTAAAAATAAAATAATGAAGTTACAATGATGTGGTATTTCCACCGGTTTTACAATACGGGATGGAATTTGGGAGGCTGGCTTGTCTCAGACATGCACTGTGGCAGTGATGTTTGTCCTAATTTAGAGGACACTTGGGAGGGGAATCAAAAGGCAGTTTGGATGCTTAGGAACTTGCTTTGGATTTTTGTATTTCTTGAGGGTTGTGTCCCTCTTACAAAAGTTGAGGAGATGTCTCTGTGCAAGTGAAGCTCTGCCTGTTCTGGGGAGACAAGAAAATGAGGTTGGAAGTTTCCATCTCCTGCTTCCCTGCTGGCCACAGAGGAGACAAAGCCACTGTGTTCACATGTAGGAAATAAGAGTAGAGACAGCATGGAAGGAGGAAAAATGTGATATTAGTTCAACCCACTCCAAAGCCTGGAAGGGAAAACAGTGGTTTTGGTGCCTGGGAAACATTAATTCCAAGTGCTCATCCCGCCCCAGTTCCTGTTCCTGCAGCTGATGAGTTGTACATTCAGGCAGCAGAGTCTGCCTGTATTTGCATGTGAAACATCCATCTGTGTCCGTGGGAATGTTGGAGTGACACAGAGGAAACTCGGCCGGGATGCAGCACTGAGGCACCTTCTTCTGGCACAGCCAAGCATTTAAAGGTCAGATAATGCCACAACAGAGGGATTAGTTTTTTCAGAATAACCTGAATTCTCTCCTTTTTGTGCGTTCTTGCATTCCTGCTGTGCCTTGTGATTTTAATGGAGCTTTTGGATGGAATTTGGAATTTAGTGACGATGTTGCTGGAGATCAGGTTTGTGACATGGGCTTAAAGATGCAAAGTCCTGCATGATAATCTTTAATTCATAAATAGAACTAAATTTTGGGAAAGCTTAGGCTGGATGGAGCTCTGAGCAGCCTGGTCTAGTGCAGGGTGTCCCTGTGCACAGCACGGGGGTGGAATTGAATGGTCTTTAAGGGCCCTTTGAACCCAGACCATTCTGATTCCATGAAATGCTCCAATTTTGGTGTTTTAGAATGTTTCCAAACACATCCTCTGTCTCTTTGTGAACTGTGAGGTTATGCAGATCCTTCTCTTCAGGCACTCTAAACATTTTTTTGGGGTTTTTATTTCTCCTGAAGGGCTTAAGAACCAATATCTAGTATTTGAGAATCAGCTTAGTGTGAACATGGTCTCGAGGATTATTCCTTGTCTTTATTTGGACCGAATAATTCTTGAAAAGCTTTGTAATGTCACAGGCAAAAATACCAACCTGATTGTTGTTATTAGTTACATAAAAATTGGAAAGGATCAACTGGGACTGAGCCCAGTGTTATAAATCAAAGGGGTTTTTGATGGAGAACATGGATGAATTGATGTGTGTATTCAATAAAATTGCATTTAAGAGAAGGCATGAATTCTCTGCCTCCCTCTCTCTATCAGCACACCGGCCAATTTCTTCCAGATCTTTCTGCTAAGTATTGCTTTAGATGCCAAATACCTCTTGTTTCTTTGAAAAACCAAACCAACTCTTCTGGTTCCTGTAACAGCCCTCCCTTGGGTGAGTCTGTGGGTGCTGTTAAGCGCTGCATGTGTTGAGGCAGATCTGCAGGTGTAAACTGAAGGCTGTGACAGGAGCAGGGAGCTCTGCTGCCTTCCCCAATTAATCAGAATTTCCAGCACAGGAAGGAGTGTTCATTTTACCCAGTAGTGCATTTCTTATTTCGTGGCCGTGAAGGTTGCTCTGCATGGGAAGAGGAGCTCTTGGTGGCTCAGGTGAGGTCTCAGGTGCAGCCCTGTCTGTGGGGAGGGTCTTGGGCAAGTTCACCTGCAAAACCCAGCAGGAACCCAACAAGGGGTTTCCACGTTGTGGCTCCAAACCTACCTGGGCAGTCTTCCCCTCTATGCCCTTTCTCAACGCCACACAAGTTCTGGATGTCTTTTCCCCTTTCTTTGCAGTGTTTGTGTCCTTTTCTCATCCTTATGTGTTTCAGGAGACATCAGCCCTCGCTGCTGGCGTTTCTCACCACTGAAGGGCACAGCAGCCTGAGTGGGTTTCCTTCAACATCCGGCACAGCAGCTGAAAATTATTTGTCCCTGTTTCACTTTGATATATTGATTTTTCACAAGTCACCCTTCTGCAACAGCAGAGAGATGATTGCTGTATAGCTTTTATTAGTCAAATGAGGTACATGAATAAGTTAATTTGTTTTGGCAGACCCAAGTGCAATCCTTCTGAACAAACAGATGGTTCCATAGGCTCTCAGGTTTTGTCCTTTAGATCTGGATCCCAGACACCTGGAACTTGGATTTGCTGTTGTGTATAAGCCTTTATGCCACTGTGAGCTTAGTGCTCTCTGTGCTTTTTTTTTAAAGGTTATTTTCATTAGGAAAAAGGTTAAATGCTTTCTCAGGCCCTGATCCCAGGTGATTTTCCCAAACTGCCTGGCAGGGGACTCCCACACTTCCTCCATCCTTCCCACTGAGCTGCTCTCCTGGTTCATCCCAAAAGCAGAGTGGGCAGCGTTGTGTTTCCTCAGAGGATCTGGTTCTGCTCCCCACCTGTTAGGAGAGTGACCTGGTGACAGCAGTGATGTTGGTGACAGGCTGGACTTGCAGGACCCTCCCCGGGACCCCTCTTTTCCGAGTGAGTCCTGCTGCTCCAGCCACATGCTGTGGATTTTCCCCTGTGAATGACGAAGTAGCAATGAGCCCATCACTTGGTCGGGGATTTCTATGAAAGGTTACAAAGCCAGCATAATTTACATTAAGTAACAAAAATCTATTAAAATATATGAAAAAGGAGAAGTGAATGTTGCTTAGGGAGAGATTTATGAATAATTGGAAATTATGAACTTATAAATTAGAAATTATGATGGATAACACTTGACCAAGTTATTGTGCCTACAATCCTGCCCTGTCTGCATCATTCCTGCATAAAAGGCAACAACTTGTGCTTCCCCTTCATCTATTTCACAGTGGTTTTTTTCCAGTAATGGTAATATTTGTCAGTGTCTGTATAATGGCACCACAAACCATAGCTTTTGGATTGTGGGTGTTAAGCCTTGGTTTTAAAATAAAAAATATCCATGTATAGGCACTTGAATCTATTTATTGCAGTCTGAAGGATATATTGGTTAGTTCTGAACTGTGCCCCAATAAAGCAAGAATGTGCAGCGACAGAACTGCAGGTTTCTGACACTGATGCTCTGTATCTTGGAAATAGTGGTTTAGTTTTATTTACCTCCATCTAAGCAGAGCTAATGCCCTTTACTTCTTTGTAGTTGTGCATCTTAACTACTGTAAGACTTATCTGTAAACAGAAATTATATTGGGGAAAATTGCATAAAGAGCCCTAATGAGGCCTGAGTGGCTTGAGGAAATAAATATTTCATTTGGGTTTGGTGAGTCAACACGACCTCCTTCTGCACCCTCCTAATTGCACCCTCTGTATTTTCATGCTAAAAACAATTAGAGCCATGACAAGGAAGAGCAAAGCTCCCAGAAGGCCAATTTTTGCTTGGATCCTCCTCCCAGTACCTGGTTCCCCGAGATAGATGGACAAACATCTTGTGTGTATTTGAGGTGCTGCCTTGGCCTTTAATGACACATCCCCATGTCCTGGTGTAGCTGACCCCCTGTTTGCACCAGTAAGTGAAGCCTTCCACGGTGCCCTGGGGAGCTATTATGGAGCAGGACCAAGAATACAAATTTCTTCTCTTGCTGTGCTGTCAGACATTCTCTCTGGCACAAAGGCAGGTTTGATGCGTCTCACTGCACACTTTTCATAGCCTGTCACGTTCCTTTGGGTTTTTCTAAATCTTTCACCACCACAAATGCATGTGTGGCCACTGATTCTAAATTCTTTAATTTGCTTTGCTTTTGTTCAAAATAATTTAGTAGCTGTTTCAGTGGCTTGTGGTTTTTAGGGAAATATTCACTTAAAGCAAATTGGAATGTGTAGGCTTTGGAATATTTGTTTTAAGAATTGTTCTTGGGCAAGCTGGGAACAGAAATGTGCCGTGGCTTGGGATTGAAATGTGAAATATTAACTGCGGATTTTGCAGTGAGCAAACTGAAATGCACTTCTGTAAAATCATTCACAAGATCATTTAAAATAACAAACAGATGCAGAGAAATAGTTTCCTGTTTGCAAAGCATTCCAGAGCACAGAACAGGTTTAGGTATTAGTTAGAGAGACTGAGTTGATCTTGAAAAAACCCCATGCTTATGAATTACCACATGAAATGTGGTATTTTCTTCCCTGATATAGTTTGGTATGGGATACGAGTGCCTATAAAGCTGTGGGCGTGACCTGGGAAATGACAAATGAGCTGTACCTATAACAATTTTGGACTATTACTTTACAGAGTAAAGAACCGGGTCATGTTGAAAGAAGTTAATTAAATGAAACCGAAATATATCCCCTGGGCAGGAGGCAGATACATTGGTGTGTTTGACTCAGTTCCTGTGTCCTCACAGTGCTGGTGTTCTCCTGGGTTATGTTGTGCTCATTGGCACTTCAAGCGGTGATGCCAAACATGAGGGGTCAGATCTCCCTCTCTCAGGGAACCTGAAGAACATGGACAATATTAACTGCTTTTGCCTACAGGATAG
This sequence comes from Grallaria varia, assembly GCA_013396735.1. Taxonomy (NCBI): domain Eukaryota; kingdom Metazoa; phylum Chordata; class Aves; order Passeriformes; family Formicariidae; genus Grallaria; species Grallaria varia. Next base: position 193,745 of record VWZG01002872.1, read on the forward strand.
TTTTAAATTTCAGATATTTCCCTTGGGTTTCCACAAGTTGGTTTGGTTGTTCTGGTAACTCCTCCTCTAACCCTTAGAAGTTGGTGTCTGGGCACTAATCCTGGCCAGGCTGTTCCATGTCAGTCATGTGCTAAGTTACTGCTTTCTCTGCCAATTAAATTAACCACTTGTAGCAGATTGAATTCAATCCCTTCATATTATCTAGGAAGGTATACTTAGAAATGGAGTACTAAATAGTAATGTAGTTTTGTGATACGCCTTTGGTGGAATTCCTTCACTGTGTTGTTTAACCCATTTAGCATTTCTGTGCTAATTTAGAGGAATATAATTCTGTTCATCATTGCCAAACTGTACCATCTGGTTAAGTAAAAGGACCTTTGTGGCTCAAAAAATGTTAAAACAACTACAAATTTCTCTTTGGAAAGATACTGAGGCACATGATGGAATTACGTGTTTCCTTAGATTAATAATCCAGGAAATGAAAGCAACATTAACTTTTAATTTATTTCTGTTTATGTTGCTTTTGTGAGAATTTTTAGGTAGACAGATGACGACAATATTGTTCCTGTGCCTGTTGCTTTTCCTTAGATACGTGGTGGTCTCTTGAGCTTGACTGTACATTTCCTTCTTAACTGAGCCCCCTGGTAACTTTTATAAGTAATATAAACTTCTTTCGTTAGCAGCATGTGCTGTGTTATGTAAGTTAAATTATAATTTCATGCGTGTTTTCCATAATAGCTTCAAACAGGGAAGCATACTTGTATTTCCAGTAAATTTCTCTATTTATGAGCTACAGAACAGTAATTTTTTTTGCTCTGCTCCCTGAATCTGCATCCTTTGGCTCTTCCCTGCAGGCCTGGATGATTGCCTCCAACAGTACATCAAGAACTTTGAGCGGGAGAAGATCAGCGGGGAGCAGCTGCTGCACATCACGCACCAGGAGCTGGAGGAGCTGGGTGTCACCCGTATCGGCCACCAGGAGCTCATCCTGGAAGCCGTGGACCTGCTCTGTGCTTTGGTGAGTGATTTCCTGCATCTTGCACTTGATCAGTGCTTTTAGAAACCTCCAAACCCACCCAGGTGAGGGGACTGTCCTCTACAGCTGTGGTGGCTTCGCCTCAGTAAGGGACAGATGTGTCCTGGGTGCTCTCAGCTGCAGAGGAACTGTATAAATCCATTTAATGATTGTGCGTGATAGTCTTTTATTGCTTCTCCTCTGACTTTCTTGGGCCTGTGCTCAAATGCTGTTGCCTATCAGAACGGCATCCGTACGGTCCTGTAATTATGTGCCATATGCCCTCATATTTCCCTGCCATTTGCCACACTGTCCTGGATCACACAGACCTTGGAGAGGATGGCCCTACAGAGCCAGGAGGTGATGCTAATTGGACTGGAAGGTTGTTTAAAGTGAGCTTTAAGACAAGACTGGAAGGATAAAATTGGCTTTATCTGAACTTACAGTTATGTAGTTCATATATTTCACTTGGATTTCCACAAGCTGGTTTGGCTGTTCTGTAGTTTAGTCAGTTATAAGTTGGTTTGGGGTTTTTCTTTAGCAACCTGCAAGCATTTGGAAGAGCAGTTTTTTCATATCCTTAATTATTAGGTTATTAATTCAGTTAGCCTCTTAATAGAGTATTTGATAGCAAAAAAATTTTCTTCCTCTGGTATTTAATTCCTGCCAGCTAATAAAAAGTAATGCATTAACTTTAAAGGAAAAATAACTTTCTTCTGTGTGTGTAGGTGAATGAGTGAAAAAGAAAGTAAAGTAGACAGTAAAACTATGTAGGTAAACAGCACATGACAGTCAAAGTATGTTATTTCTTTATCAGGAGCTCTGCTTTTGCATAACTAAGTTATCCTGGGGGATTCTGATAAGATAAATTGTCTCCGAGAGGGAAATTGGCACTTGAAAGTAAGATAGGAAACAAGTGGGGTAAAATGCACTTGATCTGAGTCTAAAAAAACAACAGGATGACGTACCTCTTATTACTCATCTTCTGGAATGTACCTTGAGTGACAAGGTACTCCTGGTGTAGCTGGAGATGTGTCCTCCCCACCTCAGTAACACCTCTGGCACAGTTGGCACCTCTGGCTGAGCCATCCCTGGGACAGGGCTGTGCTGCACAGCCACCCCCTGCTGCCTCTGGAAGCCTCTGGACCCTGAGTTTTCCCTCTGGAACACAGTGTCCCACCTGGAAAGAGCCCCAGCATCCACTGTGTCACATTGTCACCCAACAGCAGAGCCACCATCCCTGACCCTGCCAGGAGCAGCAGAGCTGGGAAGTGCCCCTGTCCAAAACTTGCCCTTGGGTCAGGGGGCCCTTGCTGGGGTTTTTTAGGATTATTCTTTCTGTTTTAAGCCAAGAGAATGTGCCTCTTGTTGCTGGTCAATAGTGCAGCTCTTACTGTGCTGTCTCCTGCCCTTCTCTTTTCTTTGGAAGCAGGATGGGGCTTTTCCAGCTGCTGGTATCATTTATTCGGCCTCCTGCCTGGAAACCCTTATCTTTCCTTTCTCCCTCTGCTCTAAAATGCCTTTTTCCTCTTTTTCCCTGCTCTAAATGTTGCTCTCTGTGCCTATTCTGTGTGCTCTCTGCTGAGTGAGGCTGGAGCCTGGGGCTCTGCTCTGGGGCCCTGCTCCTGTTCCTGCCATCCCTGCCTCGCACAGCACATTCCTCAGCTTTGCAGGATCACAGGGAGTTTTACCACACCAACTATAATGGCTATTTTAAAACTGTCATCATTTATAGGAATTTGAACCTATGTAAGCATTTCTCTAATTCTCTGAAATAATGGTAATAATTGAATTCACGTCTTTCTGAACTGCACATGAGAATCCTGTGTAGGAAAGCCTTCCCACTGGAAAGAGACAACCTGCAGTAGGAAAGAAAGAAATGTAAGAAATGCAGACAGGGAATAATGAGAGCATTTCATGCACCCATGCAGAGGCCAAGTGGCAATATGGTGATATAGAAGGATATGTATTTTGCCTTAAAATTCAATGATTTAACGTTAGAATAATCTCATTTATGAAAGGGTAAAATCTGAGTGCAAAAGGCAAGAACAACTTTCTCTGGAGGAAAGAAAGTACAGGCATTTTCTTGGGATGGCTTGGGGAGCAATATCTGTGCTATGAAAGGGAAAGCCATAGGTGAACCTTACTTTCAGCTCTAGTTCTTTGACCATTTTGGAAAGACATTTCTGAGCTGTGTTTTAATTATGAAGAAAATTGGGAATGATGGCTGTGGGGAGAAAATCCTGTCTTGATCATCAAAGTCCTTTCTTGCTAGTGTGGTCAGGAACTACAATTATTTATGTGAAGTGACCTAAATAACATCTATGGCCTAAAAAGTGTGGGCCACTTTGGATTTGGACTGTAACTTTATTAAAGCTGAAATATTAATTTGGATATGTATTGGAGGATTCGTTGCACAGAGGCTGAATCGAAAGAAGCAGCACGGCCTGGGGAAAATAACTTTTTGGTAGAGGGTAAAGGATGCTGGAAACAAGAAAAGGAACTTTTTTGAGGTCAACATGGGGCTGCTGTTCAAATCTATGCAAGTAAATTTAATTTAATTAAGACAGGATTGGAGTCAGTGTATTGGTAAAGCCAGCACAGATTAAAATATAAACAGTCTAGCAGGAAGGAAGACTTTGATAATGAAAGGAAGGAAAATGAATGAGAAATTAAAAGAATGCTCCAATGGAGATTCTATCTCGAATAATAAAAGTACTGTTAATTTGCAGGCATTCAACTGGTGAAATTGGGGCCTGTGCTGGGGAGAGATTTCAAGGAGATAGAAAGAGGAGAGCTCTCTCCCTGCAGTTCCTGCCCGGCTGTGATCCAGGCATGGTGGGGCTGCCACCAGAAGGCACAATGAAGTCACCTGTGGGTCACCATGGTTAATAGCTTCAATGAGTTTAATTTATTTCCATATTTACTAATTTTTTTAAAAAATATGTAGGGCACAGCTACCGAAGAATTCTTTTTTCCAATCACTCTTGTAATGTGTTTCTTTCTTGGGCACCTCTCTAACAAGGTTACAGCAGCAATAGTAGTTTGTTGGTCAGCTGGGAACCAGCTTGCAGGGGTTTATTTTGGAGGTGAAGCAGCCAGTCCTTCGTAGCAGTCTCTGTATCTCTTGATAAAGTTGCTTCTTCTGAATTAAAATTATTCAAGCTTTTTTTAAATTAATACTACCTTTTAATGGCCATACCTACAATGATCTCTCTTGAGATCCTTTTCATTTTTCATTCTGCTAATGGACTTTTTGATTTGTCAAGTCTGTGAGTATATTGGGAAGGATTTTTTTTTTACTTTACCTGATTTTTTCATCAGGTTTTGTTTTTAATGAGTCATTCAATATGTCATATACTTATTTTCCACCCATATTTCAGGGGTTATTCAAAGGTGATTATACTAGACTGAAATCTTAATTTTATATATATATTGATGCTTGAATAGAAGGAAATAAATCTTTTTTTTGGAGTGGAATGCCATTCCTCTCCAGGAGAGATGAAGAGATATTCCATCTCCTCAATGTAATGAGCAACCTGGCACATCCATTATTTTTGGCTGTACAAACATCTCTGCATCCAGAGAGCTTTATTAATCTCAACTGGAAAAGAAGTTCAGCTTTTGGCAATACACTGCTATTTATTGTGCTGTGCCAAAACATTGAATTAATACTATTGAATTGAGTTAGTTAATTATTGCACATATTAGAAAGTGTGGACCGTATTTTGCTCAGTCTAATTAGTGGCTTCATTCTTTTTTAGCCTTTCGAATCATGCAGTTTGGAAAAATAACTTATTTTAAGGGTTGTCTGTTGGTTTTTCTATTTAAAATCTGTTGACAATTTTGGCATTTTCAAATATCTCTCAGGATGAGGACACTGAAGGAAGATAATTAAATTTGTACAAACAGTTCAGAGGAGCCCAAAGCAGTTCTGCCCACAGGTATCTCTCAGGTCTGTGCAGGATAGCTTTGTCTTACTGGCAAGAGGTGAGAATTTCACGGTCTTGCTAAGCTGGTGTGCTGGGAAAGGAGAACTTTGGATGTAATTGTGTGTTATTGGTGCTGACCCCCTGGTCAGATGAAACCCTCCCTGTCTGAAATGCCCCAGTGCTCCCTTTCCAGGCAAATGAGAGCAAATAGTTCTGCTCTCCCTGTCTTTTGACATCGTTGAGAGGTTTCTTCTTGTCCCACAGTAATTCCATTTCAGAAAATAGGGAGGAACATGTTCTATTCCGAGTGTTAAACCTGCTCCAAAGGCTGTAATTTTCTTCTGAACATGTATCTCTGTTTAAGCAGCAGTGAGAACATGGCTCCCAACGTGGTACAGGCTGGGCTGGTGAGCAGAGTGCTGTGGGAGCTCCTGCACGCTTCTGGGAAATAAATAGGCTTTTTTCCCATGTGCAGTTGTATCAAAGAACCCCTCTGCAGGAATCCAGGACTGTGCTTTATGCTGGTTGTGTGGCTGGGTGGGTTTCTGTCACTGAGTGCTGTATCCCTTCCTAAATTCCGGATTCTGGCACTGGCAGAGAGCACCACACCTTGGCATGCACAATGAAATGGCTTTGCTGCTTATTAGGCCAATGTGGTAGTAGGAATTTATGCAAATGAAGAAGTAGGTGATGATGTGATGTTAAAAAGTGTCTGACACTGCAGACCAGGGCAAGAAGAGAAACACTGGCTCAGATTCACTCCAAATATGACTGGAATATATAATAATGTATGTATAGCTTTCTACCCCTGGTTTAGTGGACATGGACAGAACATCCATTTCTGACATCAGTTTTATTTCTCTTGAGGCTCAGAGTTGGAAGGCAGGGATTGTGTTGGTCTTTTCAGCCCTGCTGGATCTCTGGTTTCTCCAGGGCTGATCACAGTGACCACAGTCACTACTGAATGTAAAGGAATGGACATTTTCCCTGCACAGGGATTAAAGAAAAGCCCATATATCTGCCCCTCATTTCACTTTGTGGGTGTTCCTGCTGCACCCAGCTGCTGGGGCACTGCAGGGTGCAATGTGGAGTGACTGAGTATTGCTCCTTCTACTTTAGTTTCTGTGTTCCACAGGCACCCTTTCCTGCACAGTAGGCCAGTTTGCCAAAAGCCAGGACTGCCAGCTTTTGTGTTTTAACCTTAATTTTAACCTAAACTGCTCTGTGTAAGCTCTCCTGTGTGCTCAGCCTCAGACTGGACAAGATTTGGGTACTTGATTTGTCTGCAGCAATGGTGAGATGCCCTGTGGTCTCCTAAGGATACTTACCTGGCCTTTGTGGGACAATTAGAATTGACAGATCCAATTAATGCATATGAATTATTGCTTTCCCCAGAAGCTCAGTGTGAAGTGTATGGAACAGCCTGCCAGTGACATGTGAACAAATTGTGCAGCAGAGCATCCACTTCTTCTTTGCCATCTTTTTCTTTCTACAGTGAAGGAGTTACAAAGAAGGATGTTTATAATATTTGCATCCTGTGTCATCTCTTACGATAAAATGTGTTGCTGGATTCCTACATGGCTTTTAATTAAGCACATGCTAATGTTACCAAATCTTTTCATGAAATGAAATCTTGTGTGTGATTCTCATCATTGCTATCACAAACAATCTCATGGAGATAAAATAGTGCTTCACACTTTTTTTTTCTTATTTATGGGTTGGAATGGGTGCAAGTCAGGGTAAACTTGCAGATCCCTCTGGCTTCCCATCATTGTCACAATGAGCATGGCTGGAAATTGCTGGCCTGTTCTCATCATGAGGTTTTAAAATGCCAGTTCTCCACTCAGTAAAGCCTGAAAATCCAGATCTTGCACTTTGCCGTGGTTTCATAAAAATGCCACTAGACCACCATCCTTTTGTGCAAGAGTTGAACAGAGTAATTTTAAATTCTAGGTTCTGGAGTGCTCAGTGGTAACTCTTCTGCTCTGATCTTTTATTGCAAACACAGAAATAAGACTTCAAGCAGGGTGTATGAAAGGGAAATATTGGTTTTCTGACGTGCTGGCTTGCAGCACAGAGGGCTTTGTGCTTCCTGTCAGAAACCTGCCTGAGCTTTGGGTCTGTGGCTGCAGAACAGCACTTCATGGTATGCTATTGCATTAAGCATTGCAATATGATTTAAATCCATTAGCCAGCTGAGGTGGGTAATTCTGACTTGGTGTGCTTTATTAAAAGTCTTTACCAAAGCTGATTGAATTCCCATCCATCCCTGGGTATGAGAACCATCCAGATGGAGTCATTCCCCAAGCAGGGAGGTTTGCTGAGGTTGTGTTGAATGGATAAATAGCTGTGCATGGCTCCTGGTATTCCAGTTGCTGCAGCCTGGGCTGTGCCAGGACTGAATCCCTGAGAAGGGGATGGATACAGGCACTGAGAGACACCCCATTGACTGGATCCAGCTAATGGAATATTGATTCAGTCCGAGGTAATCACGTTAAATGGGAGGGGAAGGTACATTAGAGGATAGAGGATTCTATTTTTAGAACAAAAAAGAAGAATGATACACACTGTTGCAGGAAAAGATTAACTTCTCCCCTTTAAATGAAAACAAAAAAACCTCCAAACAATTATTCCATTAATAGTAGATTTAAATCTCTCTAAAATAACCCAAAAGCTTGGTGATATACAGAACTTTTTTTTGTGTTCAAAATCTTAAACATCAAAGAAATTACTGTCTCCAGTGCTCCACACTGGTACATTGGTAATTCTTAGTCTTTAATAATTGCGTTTTTACTTATATAGGATTTCAAATAATTAGCTATAAACAATATTACGAACAGCTAAAATTAGCATCTAATTTTTTCCTAGGATTTAATTTTTTTCCCCTGGACATGATTGGATTGTATTTCTTGCCTGTGTTTCATTTGCAGAATCTTTTCTCCCATGCAGACTACAATAGTTCACCTTTTCTTCAGGATTTGAAATCCGGTTGAATGATGCAAGGCATGTTAGATATTATGTCAGATATTAATGCCATGGAGATTCTCTGTGCAGGGAAATTCAGGGAGCAGGGCACTGTAAGTTCCAAACTGTGACATCTCCCCTGCCAAACAACTGTTTTTTCACTTTGCAAGGAGCAATTTCCTTCCTAACTCCCCAGTCAGATATTTTCATGCCACTGAGTTACGTTATCAATGGCTGTGAGGTGCCTGAATTCCTGAGTAATTATCTGTGATCAGTTATTGTCAGAGAAATCTATATGCATGCAAATGGAGATGCATGCACATGCATATTCATGTCACTGGTGTTGACTGAGTTGCTTGAGCAGCAAATTCACAGCAAAAATAGATAAATGAACTTTTTCATACACTCATTAATGCCCATTCAGAAGAATCTTGTTACTAATTTAATTTCTAGATGCTTCTCTGAATTGTTATGAATATGGAACATTTCTCCTGAACGGACCTTTTTTCCCAAGGAACTTCCAGTTCTGTAGGAATCTGAGCTAAATGCCTGACCCAGGTGAAATGGTCAGTGTTGACATTGTATTTCCAAGACAAGCCTATCACTTATTCTCTGAACTTTGCATAATTCACCACTGTTTAAAATTCTAATTTTGTGTTCTATACTGAATCTCTTCTCTCTAATCTTGCATTTCTGCCTTATAATTCATTTTGAGAGGTACTTAAACATGGAGAAAATGAGAATTCCGACGATTGCATGGTTGGTTCTTACACCAAACTCTGGTTGTTAGGAAGTGAATAGCAAAGTTGGACTGGTCACAAGGTTTTGGTAACAGGCAATAAAGGTTTGTGGCTGTTGAGCAGCACTTTACACATGCACAGCATCCTGAGCTGCTGAGGGGAAGGATGCAGCTTGTCCATAGAGAGCAGAGGACTGGAAGGGCTTGAGACACTTTATTCTTGAAATAAAGCCCTTGGGGTACCCTGGGTTGGCAACAGGGAGCAAAGAGTAGAATTTGGATGTAATTTGAGTATTTCTAAGAGAGACATAGCCAGGCCTGGTAATGACTAATGCAGGCAGGAATTGCTAATGACTCTGAGCAGTCAGCATATCACAGTCTATTCAGTCTGGGTTTTAGAAGGCAAGATGTACTAGTCGTGCTTTGCTCTTGTTTGTTTATCCCAGGATCCCAATCAGCATGTTGCTCATGCCTTGTTTTCTTCCACATATGGAAGAGGTCAGGCCGCCAGGCTGCCTGGTTGCATATGTTCTTTAATTGCAGCCATATGCAGATCAGCCCTTACTTAATACCGAAATCAACTCCTTGGAACGGCTTATCTGGTGGTGTGAAAAGAAGCCACAAAAGAGCCAAACTCCCCTTGTCCTCTGGGGTCCTGCTTTTGTGCCTGTCTTAGAGGAAATGCTGCCTCAGCTGGATTTTCCTCCCGCTGTTTTTCCTCAGGTTGAGACTGAAGGTGTTAAATGTGCCCAGATGTTGGGCTGGCAGGGGCTGAGTGGATGGGACAGTGCATTCCCCACTTGGTCAGTGTGGTTGGGAGCAGGTTTTGTTATTTTATGCTGTTGTAGTTTAAGGTTTTCCACAAAAAGAAAAAAAAGAGAGGAAGCATGAAATGCATTCTGAAATAATTTTTTAAGACTTTTTTTAAAAAATGCCAGTTCACTGGCAGGGAGTTCAGCTCTAAACTCTGGGTGAAGCCAGAGCGGAGCAGTAATGGGAATGGGGAGCAGTCAGGAGCAGCTCCCAGGATGCTGCTGAGGTTTGCAGGAAAAGCAGGGAAAACATTGTCTTAGATAAATTAAAGCATATTTGAAGCAGAGGTTTGGATCAATCTCTCCTGTTTCTGAACCTGATGGTTCAGTGTCTCCCCAGAAATAACCACTGGTGGTCAGCTGTGTAAAGGATAATGCTCCACTTTCCTGGGGCAGGAGCTGCCCTTTCAGAGGGAATCTTCTCTGAAAAGTTTCCTTTCTTACAGCTTTCAGCATGGGCACTAAATAGGCAAAGAGGTGTTATAATATTTTGGTATTTAGAGTATTTACAAACAGTGAAACTTAAGGACTTGCTGAATGAGTGATCTAAATCTGACAAAATAAGGTTTTAGATGTTAAGAGTTATAGAATCTCTTCAAGGAGTAGGGGGAAAAAGGAAGAAAAATATATGGGGAAAATATAATTAAGGTATTCCTTGAACATGGTGAACAGACTGAGGGGCATGATCTTGAAAGATGTATTTGAATATATCATAATATCGTAAATTGAACCTTGGTTACGTTGAGCAGTGGCCCAAGTCCCCTGGGCTCAGATACTGTGATCACATTGGTTTTATTTATCTCAGGGTACAGTTCCTTTACATTTCTGCTGTCCTGGCAAGGAGAGTTTCCACAATGGAGCAGCAAATCCCCTGGTTTCCCATTCCTTAACCCCCAATGCCACTGACAGGTCACAAAGTGCTGGGTCTCTGTGGCCTCCTAATGCTGTGCGAGAGAACTTTAAAGACACTTTTAGAAAATGCACTTTTCCCACAACTGTCTTTGTCAGTGTATTTGATTTTTTTGGTGTCGCTGCTTTCTATAAGGAGTTTAATTTCCTCCTGTTTTTTAGGTTTGGATCCTTGTCCCCCAGCCAAGCGTTCCACTCTCCATAGCTCTGTGTAGCCCTACATAAACAAAACACTGAGATGTTCCAGTTTATTTGAGCTCACCCAATTAGGGAGAGTATTTGGCTATTACACAATTTAAATCACTCCGCTTCATTAGGATTAAGCAGCCCAGGAAGGCTTTATGCAGTTTGTTCAGAGATCTGTGGCAGGAGCTGCAATGTAAAAGCTGCTTAGAAAATGTTTAGGCAGGAGATGAGGAATCCTGTTAATTCCTGCTCATCCTCAGCATTCCATAAGAGAAACTGGTGCAGCTTTAGGCTGGCCTGGAGTGGGGCAAGTCTTGCATAATCAGTGATCCTTCTGCTGAGATCCAACAAATCTGCTTCTGTCTGGAACCTCATGTGCTGCTCTTCTCCAGGGCTTACCAGGTGTCAGTTCATTTGACTCTCTTAAACCTTAAACATAAAGTTAATTTATTTAAATATCATTTTCTGGAAAAAAAACTCTTTCAGATGTCGCTCTTACAGTGTCTCTAAGTCTGATTTTTAAAGGAAAGACTATCCTGTTCTAATTCTTTCCTGAAGTAAACTCCACGTTTTTTAAGTAAAATACTTTCCAGGGCACCTCAATTACACTTGATAATATTTGTATGTATTGATTACAATGCAAATGCTAAAGCTTCTTCTGGAGGGGAAATGTACAATGCAAATGTTGATTTATTTTTTTTTAATAGGTTAAAATATTTAATCTTGGTTCTAGATCTACGTAATTCATCTATTTACAAGATAATAGGAAGGTATAGGAAGTGTTAGAAGCACTGTGACGAGTTCCAAATTAGAGACTCAGGAGGCAAAGAATTGTGACACAATTTGCTCCTGCAAGGTGGGTTAATTATCAGGGAAGGGGAGGAAAGCTACCCAGAAAACATCGAGGTTTTCAGATAACACACTCTGATTTGTGTTATGGTGTTGCATATTTGCATAGTATTACCAGAGTTATTAATGAATTCCAGGCTTTTATTTTTGTGGAATATCCTGTTCTGTGCACAGAAACTAGGTTATAATACTGCAGTTTAAGTGAAATGATGGGCAAATGTTATTAAAGAGAGGGAGAAGAGTTGAGTTTATTATTATATAATATATTGCTACTTTAGTGATGTAGAAGAAGAGCTTTGAAAGGAAAAATTGAAGCAAATTTGGGCCATGTTTTACTGGAGCTCCAGTCCCCAGCCACTAAGATGGAAAGGATTTTCCTGATACTTTTACAATTTTCCAAACAACAATGGTAGGATTTTTTTATAAAATACATAAATTATTGAATAAGTTAATGTATAAACTACGTGAATTATGTGTAAGAGGCTTGAATTTCAGTCAGGGGTGTTTCCTGTGATCCCCTCTCAGAGCTCCTGCCCTGCACCTTTATCAGTTCAGGGAAAATGTTAAGTCTCAAAGTATCACCTACAGAAAAAGCTGTATGTGCATCCACATGTTTATAGGCATTTATACATATATAACACTGACTACTTGCATGAATGACAACACCAAGAAAAATTACTATCATTAAAAGAAATCTGGTTTTAAGATAAGTTAAAGTCATTACCTATGCAGTATAAACTATTTAGCTAAAATTATAACCTGTGTCTATTCAATTTCAATGTGCATACTTTTTTTTATCTCTGTACATCACATTACAGCAAAACAATTTCATTATAAGAGTAAGAAAAGATGCTGGGGGGGTTTTCCGCCGAAGAACTAAACCCTTCTTATATTGCAGGTATTTCTTGCTCAGCTTTTGATCTTCCGGTGTCGTTGTTCACAAAAAATTGATTAGCTCTTGGCTTTTTTTTCCCCATTATATACGTTATTTTTTATCTTGATGTTTGCTGCAATAATTTGGCCTATTTTATCATTGTAGCTAAAATTTTCCTGCATTGTTTTATTAGCATAAAATACTAATTTGTGATATTATTACATAGCTGCAATAAGGTGTGGAAACACCTAAAGCCATTTTTAATTTCATTTCTTTGAATATCTTACATTGTTAGATGGATAAAACCACCTGAAGTATCATGAAATAAGACCAGGGAATGGAGCAAACCTTGCTTGGATTTTTTTTCCTCTGCTCTTGGAATGAAAAATATCCCTGCCTATGCTAATGGCACCCTCGTGTCCCTTTTAGAGGTTTTTATCTGTTATTTTTCTGTCTGCCTCTTTAAACCAGGAATTATATCTAGGATTTCCTGGGCGAGCCAGAGATCACCTGCCAGAAGATAGTTCTCCGGGCTGGGAGCATCATTTCTGTGGTGTGGCTCCCAGTAAGAGCACACATTTAACACGGGGACAGCAGAACACCCGGCTGTGAGAACTGAAGGGTGCCCTGGCAGCTGTGCCAGCCACCAGCTCTGATGCCCTGACACCACAGGGCTTGTGGGACTTGGTGGCCTTGGAGCATCAGGACGAGGTGCTTGGAGAGGATATTTGCAAAGACTATTTTTGACCAAATTCTTCCCATCTGGTCGTTGGTTACAGTTTAATTTAAAAATGAAAATCTTGGCTTTGAGGCATCTGTAATCTAGGGCAATCCAGTGTCTCCATCTCCTACAAAGGTGTTGATTCACTGTCATTTTTGTAATATCTTTATCTTTTCCCTTTGATTGTGCCTTGCTCAGTCTCAGCTAAATCACCAACTTGCATCAGCACTTTTACTGTGCGGAAAAATGTCCTTCCATCCTTTCTGGTTATCTTTATGAACTTATTTGTCTATGCTTTGCTGTATTTTAAATTTGAGATTGACATCAGGAGAGGTTGCCATTCATGTGCAATTGATAACCTTGAGGATAAACCAAACAACTTGTTCACCAGGTGGGTTTCCTCAAGCACATTTCCTGTTCAATTCTGTGTTTTCCAATGACTTGAGGAGATTGCTCTGGCTGGTTACACTGGCCAGGATCTGAAATACTCTGTTTTTTATAGAGTCAGTGGTCAGACTGTGTCTTTTCCTGCTTAGCTTTGCTAAAAAGCAAACTGACAGGTTTCCAGGGCTTTTATGCAGTAATGAATTATTGGGAGAAATGCTCTCATTTCCACAGGAGTAAGCAACCAGGAAGATGGAGTTTATCATCCTTGTAATGTGTTCCTGAGTGTGCAAAACGAATCTGTTTTCAAGGGAAGGCCAAGCCCTGCCAGGCTGGTTGTCTCTGGAAAAGGCACCCCAATACATCCCCTCTGTCATCACCTTGGCAGGAGTGGAAGCTGAGAGGGAAGGAGTAGGGGAGGGAATTCCTCTGGCGCTTTTATTAAAGAGTAGCCCCAGTATTAAACAGATAACATACTAATATCAAATACAACTTGCCTTTGAAACTTAAACTTTTCCAAAATAGCATGACTGTGGCCAATTTTTCAGTGTTTGTTCTGGAAAAAAAAGATGCAGAGCTGGTTCCCATCTGCAGCAGTTGAGGTCGTGTCGCTGCTCAGCCTGGAACTGGCTGCCTTGGGCATGGTGTGTGTGCAACAGCAACGTTCCTTTTGTCCCTAATATTGGAGATAACTTAATGAAGTTTGCAGTGAGCTCACTGGGATGGCAAAGGGCCCCGTTCCTTGCAGGTTGCCCTCCCTGCCGGAGGGAAGGGCTGGATTTCTTTGGGAGTGACCTTTGACAGGGAGAATGTCTGGCAGAGGAGGCTCTGTCCCAGTGCCAGCTGTATGTGCTCCAAGCACTTCACCAGGGGTTTGTTTGGACTTGGTTTGACTTCCACACTATCCCAGTTCACAAGCTTGGTCAGTGTATTTTCCTTTTTGGAGCTGGAAATTAGTTTTTCTAGTACAAATATCCATGTTAGTGTCTGTTAAGGCAGTGTGTTCTTTGCAGTTCTTTGTTCTCTGCTTTGAGGGAAAACTTCAGGCAAAAAAATTCACGTGATATTCATGATCAGTCATCCTCTGTAGCATAAGCATAGTTGAAATTAATAGTGGGCAGTCAATTAAAACTCTGAGTCGATTTTGCTTTAATGCTCAATTAATTCTTTCATGTACTACATCCTGTTGGGACTGAAAGAAATCTGGGTCCAACTCAGTGTATTTGACACTTTCTGTGTGAATTTCAATTGTGTAATGTGTTTGAGCTGGGATGCCTTTGTACTTGTTGCCTGGGTCTAACTGGGGATTGGCTTGGCGATGGAAGGACTGAGATGTGGTTAAAGGTTTGGGAACCTTTAATTGGATCCAACCCTTCTGCCCCCATCCGAAGTAGAAGAAGGACCAAAAATCCAGTGAGGACTGTTAAATGTGCTGGCTGGGGCTCTGAGCCAGGGCAGCTGCTCCCATGTGCCCGCTCCCTTCTCAGATTCCTGCCTGGGCAGCTGCTGAGAGCAGGAGCACCACTGTGCTCTGACCTGGCTCTGCTGTCCCCACGTGCCAGTCTCCATGTGCCAGTCCATGTGGGACCGCTGCTCTCCAGCAATAGCAAGGGCAGGAAGGGATGTTCCTGGAAAAGGCTGCCAGCAGGACCTGCATCCCACACTCACAGCCCGGGGGACAGGCAAGCTCTGCCCAGGGGGAACATCCCAGGTGGGCAGAGAGGCTCACCCAGACCTGCTACAGTGGCAAGATGGGCTCTCCCAGGGGACAGATCCAGGCAGGGGACAGTCCCTGGCTCATCTGCACTCCCTGATAACGGGACACACTGTGACACTCAGCACACTGGGGTTCTGTTGGCCATTCCCTGAGGGACTCAGTCAGAGCCCCGTGTTGGGGCTCCAGCCCTGGGGACAGCAGAGCTGGTGGGTGCACACTGCATGTCCCTGTGCTTGGGTGCCCAACCAAGCACCCACAGCCACCCATCCCTTCAGCCAGGGCCACCCAGCACTGTGTCACTGCCCCTCCTTCTCTCCCCAGAACTATGGGCTGGAGACGGAGAACCTGCGCACTCTGTCTCACAAGCTGAACGCCTCGGCCAAGAACCTGCAGAACTTCATCACGGGCAGGAGGAGGAGCGGCCACTATGATGGCAGAGCCTCCCGGAGGCTGCCCAACGACTTCCTCACCTCTGTGGTGGACCTCATCGGTGCTGCCAAGAACCTTCTTGCCTGGCTGGACAGGTAATCGAGCAATTCCACGGGGAGTTCTGTGTTTGCTCTTTCTCTGTCCCTTAATGCTCTTTTGTTCTAATGCTAAAGTGGCAGGTCTGGAATGTCAGCTCAAAATTTTATTTTACAAGTTTCTCAAACGTTGGAGGCAAAATTTAGTACCTCTGTCTGTCAGGAGGGAGTCAATGTTTGCTCTAGTTACCTTTTTGGATTCTTGCAGCTGGATTTTGTGTAAAATGAATGGTTCTGTGCTGTTCCAAGGTGACTTCTCGCTGCCACAAGTGGCAATTTCAAAATGAAAGGTGAGGAAGAAAAGCTTGTAGAGTTTGGCCTTTCAGCCATGAAAAAGACACAAAAACCTGGAGCTGAGCAAATAAGAATATTCAAAATAAATTACAGTACTTGCTTAGTGTGAAAATTTTCTTATTAGAGTTTTTATCAAGAGTGGGCTCGATGTGTTAGGCACAGTCGTGTTGGTTCATGTTCAGCAATCCACCTCTGCTTTTTGAAATGTAGGAATTGAGAATTTGATTAAAAGTATCTCTCTCTGACTGTAGCAAGACAGAAAGCAAAACATAAAATAGCATCAGAGCGTTTATGGTTTGTTTTTCTTTGAAGTTCTGGCAATGAATAGCTTTCTCTTGAATCTGAATGCTCTGGAATGTATAAATGGCACCTTAGAAATCACAGTGTGAGTGAATCAGCCTCCTCACCAGGATTTGTATAATCCTAGTGACATCTTCCTAACCTAATGCCAGCAGTCATATTCCCTCAGGCTATGACCTTGTCAGCTCTTATGAACTCAGAGGGGGTCGGATTCAGCTGGAATTTGGGAAGCCTGCGGGAAATGCGAGCGTGCAGGAGGCTGTGGGTGACTGAGTAAGCACTGCTTTGCTGTCTGCATGGAGGTGCTGATTGCTGCTGAACACTGATGTCATACTCCCAGGGAGCAGTACAAAGGGAGTCTGGGCCACTTCTTTGGGAGATCCTGTTTCTACTCTCCACAAGAGTGAGAACTTCTGCTGTTCTGGCCAAAATCCAGTTTCTATTCTGCCTCCGTTTTTTCTTGTGTCAAAGGTCATTATTACAAAAGTTGTGTGACTTGCTGCTGGGGATTATAATCATTTTATTATAATAATTCATGTTTCTGTGGTATAGAACTGATCTGTTACATATACCTGCTTATGCTGTGATGAGGAGTTAAAACCCCTAATGCTGAGCAAACCTGTCCCTGCCCTGTCACAGGTCTCCGTTTGTCAGTGTGACAGAATATTCACTGCTGAAAAACAACATTGTCCAACTGTGCCTGGAACTCACAACCATTGTGCAACAGGTAGGGGGGTTCCCTTCTGCTCTGGGTCCTCTGCACACCATTGCTGAGAAACTGCAATGGTAAAAGCAGCTGAATTTTGCATCCCCAAAGCTGTAACAGCATTTCCTCTCTGTTCCTTGAATAGTCTCTGGGCATGATGGGAAGGTTTGGGGATTTGGTGATCCTTGTACACGTGGAGAGATTGAAGGGCAGTGTGGAGTTAAAGATAATCCCCTCTGCTCTTGAGCAGACAATTTCGTGTCAGGTTATCTACCACCAGGCAATGTCACACAAAAACCCTCAGTGGGAAACAGCTTCACTGCTGCCAACAGGTTATTGCAGATTCAACCAGGAACGAGCCAAAATCATCCAGGGACAAGTTCTTAAAATACATACAAATATATCCTGAACTTGAACTGGAGCTCCTGCACTGAAGGGAGAACCATTTGCAGGGAAGATGTTCAGGCATGAGCCTGAAATATTCATAATATTAAACCTAATATGGAACAGATAAGGGTAGTAGTGTTATCATCCCTGACACGAATTAATTAATTGTAATATAGTACACACCACGGCTACATGAAATTATTTATCTGGTCTGTAGTGCCATATGTGAATTAGTTTTACAAATATTTACAGTGAGCTTCGCCCCTTGTGAGGGGATAAAAACATTGATGAGACAAAAGGGTGTTATTGGAATATGTGGAAAGGTCAGAGAATGGGCAGGGCTGTCTTGGAATGAAGCAAAAGAGGGATGAAAGAGCTCTGGGAGGGGAAAGCAAGAGGAAAGCCTAGTAAAGCTGTGCTCTGTAAGGACCCCAAGCTGGCCCTGCCTCTGTCCTGTGCTGGCACAGTTGTCCATGTAATCTCCCAGCAGACCAACCACAGAACTCAATTTCAAAAGCTTTTTGGAGCAGTAACAGTCTGAAAACTTTTTTTTTCCCTCCTCTTCAATTTTTTTTTCAGTTCTTGGAAAAAAAGAACTAAGGCTGATAAATATGCCCTTGTATTTTGCACTATTATCCTTAAGTTATAATATTCCTTTATGCCTTTTTTGCAGTGCAAGACAATGATCCTTTTTCTCTTTTCTTAGTTTAGAAGTTCCTTTAGCGGCATTTAATTATTTATGTATCTTTATTAAGCTTTCTCTTACAAGGTGTTTATAGCGCTAGGCTATTTTTGATTTACAGACTAAGCAAAAAGAACTTCTCTACAGTATAAAAAGCTCAGGTTCTGATTCCACCCTTCAGCTGATACTGCACTTTGTTTGTGAGAGTTTGATTTTTCCCTGTGGTCTGGATGAAAATTGCACAATTTTGAATCACTGTCTCCATTTCTGTTGCTCATGTCCCTGCTTTTGGCAGATGAAATTCTGTTCTCCTCTGCCAGTTTGGTTCTTTATTTTTTCCAGCTCTTCAGCTCCAGTCCCAAAGCTGTCCTTTTGACAACTTAAAAACAGTCTTTTAGCATAAACTCCATGACAGTCTAAGATGAAAAATGCTTAGTTAGTTCTTCAGGTTGGCTACAAATCAAGTTTTGGCTCTTTATCTTCTTGTCAGACCTGAGTTGTTTGATAGATGTCTATTAAGATCTTTTTGCAGTGTATTAATCTTAGCACAAAGGAGCAGATAAAAACCAAGTCAGTCACAGAGAGACAGTTTTGCTGTTACTAAATCGGAGGAAAATTGATCTTAATGTGTGAAAGCAGAAATGTGTCACCTAACCCAGAGCTACAGTCTCGGCTGTGCTGAGATGTGAATTGAGAGGCAGAACTAACCTGGATCTCAGGTCCTTCCAGAGAGCCCTTGTTTTATGCATTATGCACATTTTGAATGTCCCGTTCAGCCAGTGTGAAAGCAGCAGCCAAGGCTGCACGTCTGGCACCTGAAGGGAGGGATGTCTTCAACACGTGGAGTTATTTTGTGCAAAAGGCACATGCTTTGTGTGCAGAACTTGGAGCTGCCACTTCAGGTGACCTTCCTTCCAAAGGGGCATGGCTCTGGAACCTTGGTCCAATACAGGCATTGCTCAGGAATTCTCAGGCGTGGATGTACGGGATGACCTGAGTGACACACTCTTAGGTCTAAGCAGAAAGTCACTTTTTAAGCTTTTAGGTCATAGTGTTTCTCTGTGTGAGTGTGAAAATGAGATATTTCCAAGCTTTTATGTGTTATTATTTACACACCTTGGAAATGCTGCCATGAATAGTCACTCGTCTATTTGTAAACAGCATCTTCTTGTGCTGGTTGCAAGAAAAATGATCTTTATTCTCTAATTTTAGAGGGGGTTTATAGCTGTCCATTTGTGCTTGGAAATGTACTTTATGCTGCCCCGTTTCCTGAACCCTTTAGATCACCTTCCCTAAACTATTATAGACCAGCACCATGCAGAAAGCTGCAAAAACAGCCTGATTTTGAGGGGTAATGTCCCATCAAAATGTGTTCGTAATAATATGCAAAAAAGCAGGTTAGAGCAGAGTATTGCAGTGTCTGAGCTCTGCTGCCCTCAGTTTGAGGTACAGCTCCAGTTTCAGGGTACTTTTCACCCTGGGAAGGAATCCAGCAGAACTGAATTTGGGCTGGTTGTGCTGGAGCACCAGGGCTGCCCTGGGGGAAACCCAACTGGAATAACTGGGGGAAACAGGTTTGGATTTTTGGTCATCACATGTACCCTTTGGTTCATCTTCTTCTGAGCAGGAAGAGTTCACCACTTTTGGGGCCAGTTGGATTTCTGTTTTTCCGTGTTTATGTCAAAGGTGTTTAAACCTGAGACAGATGCTTTTGATACATCATTAACCTGCATGAACAATCATCCTCCCGACAAGAAGTGTGTTTCAAAGGATGTCAGAACAGCTCGGCCTTTTCTCCAACAAAAACCAAACAAAATTTTGCTTGTTCTTTATTAATGTTTAATTAATCTCACAGAGATAAATTCAGAGACTGTATTCTGGATTTTTACCCTATTTTTAGTTGAAAACTGTGTTTAGCATCAAGTATGTTTTTTTCGTTTGCACTGCAATTGGTAGAAATGTTGTTTCTCAGTAGCTGCCTGTGTCTGGTGTAACTTAGGTCAGCCTCCCCTGAGCAGGATTTGGACCCAGGTAACCTCCAGAGGTGCCTCCCACCTGAACTATCCTGGGATTCAGCGAGTGCCATGAAAAATGGGGTGCCATTTTCAGTGTGAATTTTGCAGACTTCAGCTTTCAGCCCCTCGCTCTTACTTTGCTTGCATTTGCTGGAGAACATTTTGTTATCAAACATCTGTTCACTCTTTTCTAAATATAGGTTGCGATCGAGTCTCTACCCCAATTAAACCAAGTAAAATAACTTACTTTAGTGCCTTTACCACTGTATATTTGCCCAATTTCAGAGCAATCTTTCTCTCTAGTGGGTGAATTCCAGAAGTGTTTCATTTTATGCATGGAAGCAGCGTATGTTTAGATACACTTTGTCACATCCACCACTCCAAGGCTGATGTGGAACTTCACTGCAGGGTTGTTTTGGGAGATGTCACCACAAAGCTCCCACTTCTCTTCCAAGCTGCTCCTTTATATGGTCTATTTCTTTTCAATGGTTGACTTCACTCATGCTGTTTTACTGAACTGAGTTAATGAACTGAGTATTCTACATATTTTTATGCCTCAAGACTTGCCATAAAACATCCCTTATGGTACCTGCAAATTTCTGTAGCACTTGGAGCTTTTTCTTTTGGACCTGGAAATGAAAGCTTTGAAGGCAGTGTGGATATTCCAAAGGGCTGGTTCCTTTGGCAGAGGGATGAAGGGGTGCTGTCCCTTTGGAAGGCAGGATGCTCAGGACCGTGCAGAGCTTGGCTTGTGTGCTGTGCTGCTGCTGTGGCTGGTTTTGTAATTCTTGCATTTCACCCTTTTACAGAGGGGAAATAGAACCCAGCTTCTAATTTTAAGATTATTTTAAACTCTTAAGAAGAAATATTTTTATCATGTCATCTTGTTACTGGAGGATGTAGAAAGAATATGACTAGAACTGTTATTTATTTTCTAAGAAATAGATCACCATGCTATAAATGGTAGCCTTGGAAGATTATTTTTTAATGAGATCCCTCGTGCATTGCTGTGTATCAGAGAGAAATAAATCAGGAGAATATTGTGACCTACATATCTTAATATTTTAGTATACCATTGCAAGTGCTTTTAACCTCTCAGTTAAACTAGTCTGATGCATTTAAAAGAAAAAAGTCAATATGCATCTATTTTGGAAGGCATCCCAAAGCCATTAACATTTTTCATGCTAATGTAATCTCGAACGTGCAACATAAGTACAGCTAACATTAATTCTGCTCTACAAACCAGTCAAATTTGTTTGACTCTACATAAGTCTTCTATTCTTTGACCCGAAGTAATTAAGTTTGTTCAGAAGGAAGCTCATATTGTATTTCTAGTGCAGAAATTAAAGGACTAATTTAGGAAGGAGCAGTAGCTCTGAAGTCAGAGAGCCCTGCTGTGATCACTTGGTTTCTTGGTACAGGGAGGGTTAAAAGGAGACGAGGGATGTGCTGTTTGAAGTGTGTAAAACTTGGAGGCAAAACTGCCCTGGGCATTGTCAGCACAACTGGGTAATTGAATTCTTCTTTGTGCTCCAGAAAATAACAGTGAGTGCAGAAGGAACATCAAAGGGACACTTGACCATGAAATGCTGATATAAATTCTTCTGTGTTCCTGGACTCACAATCCTCTGATTTGGGCTTGCTTGTTCTGGAGCAACATTCTTTAAGCTGTGTGCCCTTAAACATGAATTTCTGCACAGAAGCACCAAAAGAAACACTGGCCTTCAGAGCTGAGGGTGCAACAGTTCCCTGTGCCTGGGCTGAGGTTGTGGCAAGCTGAAGTAATTACCTGTTATTGCTAATTTATTAAAGTCTAGGAAAGAAGGAATGTTGGCAACTGCAGGGATCTTAAATTCCAGGAAAGGAGATTATCCTTAAAATGGCAGCTACAATAGGGAAGTGACTGCTCTACAGCTTAGTCCTGGGCAAACCAAGGGTTTCTTCAGGAATGTGTAAGAAAGAGTTAACAGCAAAAAGCCTTCTTTTATTTCTTCATAGGACATTTCGTGTGATGTTCGTTAATTGGTTGTGTTCTGTTTTACCACAGGATTGTACAGTGTATGAAACAGAAAATAAGATTCTTCATGTGGTAAGTAATTCTGCTTTGCTGTTCTCTAATCCTACCCTGCTCACTTAAATGCTTAAAAGGAAAAAAAAAAGGCTACTCTAGGAAAATAAAGTTCCTTATTATTTTACTTAATTTCTGATTAATTATATGAGTTGCTAAAGTTAAAGTTCCCTGCAGTAATGCTCTGTTATACCTGCAGGTAATTACATACATAATTCCTGTCCTTAGGTTGTTTTAGAAGCTTCACAGTGTTCTTACCAGAGTGATATTCCTACTGGGATTGCTGGTGTGGAATTCCAGCCCTCTGATCCATAGACCTAGCTCATCACTGGTTGTCACACTGAGCACTTTGTGCCTTCAGCACTCAGAAAATGTGATGACAAAGAGGAATGGAAGAATCTTATTCACGATTATTGATGAGATATCGGCCTTTAAGTTCAAATACTTTATATTTTCCTGGTCCCAGCACTGAAAACTTGTCCTGACACCAAGATAGGGTTAAAACCTGTGGTGAAAGGGAGCTCTCAAGGGATTTACAAGTTCAGATAAGCTTTTGACAAGCTCTGCCCAAGTGCCTGACTTTTTTTGAGCTTTTTACACATACTCTGCTTCTAGCGGGGATTAAAAGTTGTTATAAAACATTGATGTGCTGTTAAAATTCCGAAAGTGTGTGGTGACTTTTAGGAAAAAAACCCAACTTACTATTGCAAACCTGGGTCTGAAAACTTTTAAAAGTACCTGATACCTTTTGGGATTTGGAGTGTGTATATATATATATACACACATACACATACATACATCCCTTAGCCCACAATTCTAACTGAGCAGGACTTCTGGAAACACATCTTTAGCAGGAATGTCAAGGATACTGAATTCAAGAATAAGATTTGTGAACTGTTCATTTTTTTTTTAATGGTTGCTTTATTTCTAAAAAATCAACACTTAAATTATAGGAAATACTCAAGAAAAAAACCTGATGCTGTAATGTAAAATTTTACATTTGTAAGATAAAGAATTTCTGACTCTTTAACACCACGGGGTATTTTATTTCTAAAAGATTTACTTAGAATGCAAACCAGATTTTTAAATGATGGTCCATGATTGATTTTCTCTATTGTTTACTGGAGAGGTTCACAGAGGTGTAGACTTGGGTTTCCACATGAGTAACTATACAGTGAATGGAAACACAACCTATAAATTCAGGCAGTTAACTTATTTATTGTGACAACTGTATTTGTTTAACTTATATGTATAGTGTCAAATGAGATATTAGAAAGCCTCATGCTTTTGCAAATGCCTGAAATAAAACTTCCCTTGAGGGATTTCACTAGAATTTGCTATAATTAGGAAAAATGAGAGTATAGTCCCCAAAGGAAAATAGATGCACAGCTTCCACTGGAAACCCATTCTGAAATTCAGCTAAATGAATGCTTTCAGATGTGGTTCAAGCATTGGTAGTCTTTTTGAAGGAATGCTTTAAGCAACACATGGAAATTTAGGAATAAATCTTCTGAAGCAGCTCAGCTCCTCTCTGATTCTTGGACTTTGCCTTTGATGGATGGGTTTAATCTGTCAGACCCACTGTTACCAACTATGCAATGGGCCCCTACTCTGAAGGTGGTTGTGGGAATTAGCATTTAGATTTGGAGATCTTTAGCTGGAAGGCAGGATAAAATAAAATTATTGCATACTTGTAGTGATCTGGACTATCAGTTAAAGGATGTGTGCAAAGATGCGTAAGAATTTCACTCCAGGAAATGGGTTAACTGAGGCACTTCTCTGTCAGTGCAATTTTTAACAAAGGAAATTTTTCCATGTTGTATAACAGAATTCCCTTGATTTTCCCACTTGGTAGGGATGATATCATAATTTGGTAGCCAAAACAGGTTATCCAGGTGGTGCATAAGACATTTATTTTTACATATTTCACTCAATTTCCGTTGTAGTTAGAATCTTACATGATAAGGACAGTTAAAATCAAGTTCATTTGGTTTGAGGTTTTTTTAAAGGGCACACAGTTGGAGGGGAGAAGATATTTTTGAGATAGATGTTCTCAGTGCGCAGTAAAACCTTTTCAGCAGAGCTGTACGTGCATGTCCATTTTCTTGGCATTTATGGATATTTTCTTTTCCCTTAACCTCCTGTTCTTGACTTTCACACACCTGTAGTTTTTACAGTGCTAAGAATTAAGGCTATTTATTCTCAGTTAGCTCTTAGAATAAGAACTGCCTTGCTGTACCTTTTTGTTTCAGTTTAACATGAGGAATCACACTGGCTTGTTTTCCCTTGTAGTGTAAGACCTTGTCTGGGATTTGCGACCACATCATTTCGCTCTCCTCCGATTCCCTGGTGTCACAGTCAGCACATCTGGAGGTGGTTCATCTCACCAGCATCATGCCCAGCGAGGGGCTGGTGAGTACCAAAGCTGCAAGTTGAACTCTTGGAATACACAACCCAAGCCTAGGCTCCTTAGGGTGGTTTGGGGTTTGAATTTAGCAGGAAATCAGAATGTATTTCTATGCAGTGTTCTTTTTGGCAAGCTGAATCAGACTTCTGAAGGTGGTTCGTTTGACATTTATCTAAACAAATGGATTGGGGTTTTGGGGATTTTTTTTTTTTAAATTAAAACCTGTTTTATCCTGAGCTTTGTGGTGACTTTATGAGCAGCTAAAGAAAAGTTGTGGTCCCTTGATAGCCATATTGCAGCTTTTGGAATGTAGTGAAATAACCCCCAAAGAGAAACATATACAAAAAAAGTTACCTAAATGTCATTAATGAAATTAATAACATTTAATCATTTGAATGACATCTAATCATTTGAAGATGATTAGGGGAAGGTTTGTTCCTTGGACTTGCATAAAAATAGTTGCACATCTCCCAAATGATCCACTGAAATGAAACTTTGAGAAGCACCAGCCCAGGAACAACCCAGTGCCCCGTGTGTGAATTGTTCCTGGGCAGCCTGGTGGGTGCCCTCTGCCCGTGCCAGCTGCTCTGTGCTGAGGCACAGCAGGGACATGTCTGCACACAGGGCAGCTCCACAGAGACCTGCCTACAGCCTTTGGGTATTCATAGCCTGCTTTTTGGCCACTAGATGTTTGTGAAGTTTCCGTGGTCAGTGGGTAAGGATGTCTGTGTGCCTTCAGGAATCCCTCCCCTAACAGCCCTTCTGATCCTGGTGGGCTGGAGGAGGAGAAGGTGGCACCGCAGGAACTGGGATGTTCTTGAGATCCAAGCTGCTTTTCCCAGTACAATCTCTTAGATATCTTCAGCTTTTTTATTTCTTCTTTTTCCCTCCAAGAGCAATAATTGAGGAATGTTCATTCAGGAGGAAGCAGTTAGAGGAGGGAAAAAAAGGGAGAATGAGGTAGAGAAACTGACATCCATAAGGCTTATCCATGGAACATTCCACAAGTGACGAATTAAAATCCATTTGAGTGTCACTGTACACATTGTGGCACATTTCCTGCTTGTAATTCAGCATGATTTAGAGATTTATTTTAAATTTCTGCTAGTTGAGAGGTTTTGTATTGTTTCAACATCTTCCTCTTTGTTCTGACATTGAATAGCAACGAGCATCTTATGCAAATCCTGTCAAAGTTACAAGGGCGTAATTATTCTGAGGTATGCATATTAATTTGGGAATGATGTATTTTAATAACACGCGGGGGCTTGTATGGCTGCACAAGTTGACTTTATTCTTAGACTGATTTAGCCAACAAAGAGCATTCCTAGAGCATAAAGCACATTTCATTTCAATTCTGTGCTGTGGCAGATGCTCAGCCCGGTGTGTAATCCTGAACATGGATACAATTTGCTGGCGGTGCTGCTGCATCCTAATGGCCAAATGTGCTGCCTTTATGGCCCAGTTTGTCTCCAGCTCTGATCTTTGGGCTGTGCAGGGCTCTGCAGGAAATGCAGGTTTGTGTGTTTGCAGCTCCTGTGCCAAAGGTGTCGTAAATCTCTCAGTGCTTTGGGCTTGCACTGAGTGCTACACCAGCACTCTGCATCCCTGGGTGGCTTTCCTCTCTATGCAGAGATGGGCTGTCTTTCTCCTGGACTAATTAGAGGGAAGTTCATTATCAGTGCTGAAGAGAACATGAGCACACGGTTGATGTATCTGCCACAGAGACAATGGAGCACAAGAAGCAGGGCTTGGCATTGCTGGTGCTTCCCATGCTGTGACAGCTCCACATCTGGGACAGGAGAGGAACCAGCTCCAAAACAGTGTCCCCTGGGGGACTGAAAATTCCCTGCTGTGCAGGCTGGGAGAGGCATCTGGGAGGAGTTCTTGGGCACCCATGGGGAGCCCTTGGGCATGGAGGTTTGTGTTCCAGTGGGCTGATCCTGAGGCGTTGGAGGATGCTTTGAACCTCTGAGACACGAGTGCCCCAGATGTTGGCTGTGCTGCTGGGGCCTCTTGTGTGTCCCCATTTTCCCAAAGCCACTCTTTCCTGGTGGGACAGGAGCTGTGCTGCTGGGACCTCTCTGGGTGCCAGAACCACTGTGGTTCTCCATCCTCTCATCCCACTCCACCGAGTGGGCACTGCTGGCAGAGGGCAGGAGACAACTGCTGCAATCAAAACTGCCTAACAACTTATCCTTTTTATTTTTCCCTTTTTTTTCCCATTTAGATGAAGTGAAATCACAGTGAATGACTGAGTTTTCTGTGCCTAATTGTGAAGGCTCTATAACGTGCTAGGTTGGAAAGTTCCTTGTAATCAATTTTGCTGACACTGTTCTGTTTAGAAGAAAATATGAAAAAGGACTATAAATGGGAATAAAAGAAAAATCATGTGAAAAGGAAAAGAAAACATTAATCAGAATCAAATATAGAACAGAGTAATGAATTACAAATGGCTTTCTCATGATTGTATAGCAGATTTTTTTCCACAGGATCTCTGCTCCATTCAAGAGAAAAATGAGCACTATTCAGTGAATGGAAAGTATTCAGAGTTCCATTTTTATCCTTATCATTCAGTGTAGGGGTTGAGGCCTGATTTACCACACTTGAGCTAAGCTCTGCATCCCCTGGAGCTACTGATTTCATCCTGAGTTGTTTTATTTATTTTTTTATATGGCCTGAGTGCTTCCCAGACTAATTAATTCATCCTCACAACATGCTTGTGAAAAGCATATTGTAATTTCAGTTTTCCAGGTAGGAGTCTAACACAGCAATTTGTGCCAAAATCACCAAAAATCTGGTTTTCAAGAGCAGCTTACTGTACAGCTTTTCAGAACATTTGTTACTTTTATGGCATGATTTAAAACAATCTCTCTTGGGTCTGAGTGTAGCTGTGCTTTGCAGAGCTCCTGGAACAGGGTTCACACAGGGCTGGCACCACCAAATGGGCATTATTGTTTGCCATTGGGGGAAAATGTGCTGTGAATGCCTCTGATTTATGGAATAACTTGATGTGCAGTCCATATATTTGAAGAGACTTGTGTCACATGCAGCTTTTTTGTGATTCAAGATGATGGAAGCCAATCTTTTCCCTTTCCACAAAAAAGGAACTACAAGGAATGCAAAAAGAAAAAGTAGAATATGAAAGCAGGTTTTTGGGAGGAATACTTGTGACTGGCCTAAAACTATCAGGGTGTTACTCTAATTATTTAAAATTATTTTTCAAGGCTTAGAGAAACTTGAAGTTCCATCAGGCTTGACATATAAAGGTTCTCTCTGTTTATACAAAAAAGTGAAGCCTGACCTCTTCTCCCCATAGAAGTGCTGCTGAGCCACACAGATCCTTTCATTGTGCTTTTAAATACCTGGATTTTTAATGCAGTGTTTTGTCACATTCCAGCAAATAACTGGCATGAAAATATGAATCATCTGATGACAGGTCACTGACACCCAAGAAGGAGTAATGGCCTTCAAACAGTTGGAAGTGTTGGTCGAATGAGCCAAAAATGCTCCTCCTAGGAGAGTTTATTCTTGCTAAATTCAGAACTCTTCAAATAATGTCTGAAATCTACACAAATTCTCACGGGAATAATTGTTGACACTTCAAAATACACCCCTGTCATTATATCCTGGTTAATTAACCAGATGCCTCTGCATGAAACTTTTCAAGGAAATTCCCCTGACAACTGGATATGCTGATTTCTGGGGGAAAGTCTCTTCAAAATGGGGTTTTAAATGGCTGGTGCCTCCCCAAACGCCTTCAGAGGTCAGATTTTAATTAAACACCTTTCATTCCCTTTGTCACTAGGGGACAGTGACAGAGTCACTCAGGAACACTCAGGTTCTTGATGTAAGGCCCGTGGAACATTTCTTTGTTCTCTGCCACCTTTCATTGATCAGCACCATTCTTCAGAGTTTCCTGGCTGAGGAATATCAGAATTAATAAAGAGCAACTATTTATTTCTAACCCACCAACACTGATTAATCTGAGCCGTCCTCACATGTGAGTGATAATTTATTTCCCTTTTATTAGATTTATTAACCATAAAACATGCTACATAAGTGGAAACAGAATGAAACCCTGATGAACATAAAGACAGTCAACAGCCCATTAAACTGGAAAAAGGTTGGCTTATCTTGCCTAATTTAGACCACTAATACTTGCTTGATTTTTCAGGGGTCACAGAGTGAACAGCTCTTTAAATGACTAAGTTGGGGGGTTTGGGCTGTTTCTTATAAGCCAGAATACATAATTTTAATTTTTCACAGGAAGTTTGATGAAAGCAATCATCTTTCATTTACATCCATAAACTACTTTGTGTGTATAGATAGGAGCAAATTAAACTTTTGAAGTGTAAAATATATACATATATATCTATTCTATATAAAATACCTTGGATTCTGAGCTATAGGAAGCAAAATTAGTATAACATTTATATATATTTTCTTACATAGAATAATCTTTCAAGGTTTTCAGGTAACTGATATGTCAAGGGGATACTCTGCTGCTGTGATGGTCAACAAGAAACAAGCTCGTTATCTTTCTTTTGGGAAAAGAAAGATGAAAGCTCTATCTAGGATAATTTGAAGGCTCTGAATCATTCACTAAAGTTGTTTATTTTTTTATATATTCTCCACTTTTAATAGCTAAGATGAAAGATCAGATAGCAAAATGTAGGGTAGTTCTTGGTGATTAATCAGGTTTTCTGTCTCTCAGATGGCATATGTTAAAGATAAAATTGTTAATTTGATTTTTCCCAAAAATACAGATATTAATGAGAGGGCGAGAACTGCACAAAGGAACATGAGGTCAAATTTAGTGCAAACTTCAACACTGTGTCTTCTTCTGGCCTTAAAAATCTTGGTGTGGTGGTTTGTTGAGTGGGAAATGAACCTTGTTGAAGCAAGGAGGATGTCAGGGCTGTGATGGTAAATGTGAAATTCCGGGTGTGGCTGGGAATGTGCTCCTGGAGTCTGGGATGTGCTAAAAGAGCAGCCCTGGTGGTGTGGGCAGCAGTGTCATGTAACACTCACTGGGGAGATCCAGCACAGACTGGGGGGATTAAATATCTATTTATGGTTTATGTGGAGACTCCACATCCCATTCTCCAGGAGAACCTTCACAGTTCTTGTGCTCTTGTTTCTGTCTGTGTTGGCAAAGAGAAATAACCTGGTGTTTGTCGGCACCTCTGGAAGGTACCATGGAGACAATGGAATGGCAAACTGGTGAACTTAAACCAGCTCTGCAGAACAGTGGCCTGGAAGAGTCACCACAAACTTGTTTCTTCCAAATAATCATATTTTATGAAAGTGTTTGCAAGATTTAGTTTGAGCATCTCTGGTTTTTACAAATTAAGTAGCCTGTAAAGCTGCCTCACTAAAGAAAATACCTGGTTGTGAGGAGGAGAATCTGAAATGGAGTTTCTCGTGCAGCAGAGTTAAGCAACCTTATCAGGTTTAGCATGTCTTTATTTGTAAGATTTTGACAAATTGAAAACTTGTTGAGGTTACTCGTACCTTAAAGTTACCAGTTCCACTTTTATTGCTGCTGACAAATCCAAACGGATCCAGTGAGAGCAGGTTCCTCAGGCCCTTGTCCACTCAAGGCTTCATCCTCTCCAAGTCAGAGATTCCACAGCCTTGCCAGCGTGTTCCAGGGTTTTGTCATCCTCAGGGTAGAGCTGAAAAATGACACTTCTTTAACTGGGTTCCAGCTTCTGTCTGTTGCTGCTCACCCTTCCCCTTGATACCCACCTTGGCTCCATCCTCTCCACAGCCCTCCAGCTCAGGTGGACCTAGAGAGCAATATCATCTGAACTTGGCAGGTTTTGCCCCTCTGGGTTTTTGGGGGAGTGCTGGGGCTGGTGTCTGTGTGAACACCTCCTCTAAAGATTTCATTAGAGTTCAGGAATCCTGGAATTGATTTCTCTGAACAAAATGTTCTTCCTTCTTTTGCTGCAGGCTCTCAACTTTGGTTTTGACAGCACGGCATTGGCGAAAGGATAATAACTCGGCAGTACAACGCACCAATTAGATTAATTATATTCCGAGATGTGATTGATGGCTGTGGCACACAAAGAGATGTGGAGCTCTGGCCCTGCTGCTGAGACACAAGCAGAGCAGGCAGTGAGGGCTCTATGTGTGCCCAGCTGCACTCTGGTGTCCATCTCTCCCTTCTCAGGCTCCTCCTTGGTGCAGAATTCTTGCTGGACTAATTACCAAGCTCCTGTTGGTCCCCTGTGCTCGTTTATCTCCATAAATTGGCAGGGTGAGCCCTGGCTCGTGCCTGCTCCGAACTCGGCTGGGGTTCCTTTCCCTGGAATCAGCAACTTTCTGGAGTGTTGGGGCATTGCAGTTAAAAAGCTCCTCCTGTTTGCACTCTTGGTTTCAACACAGGACTAAAAAAAAGTCATTAAATGATTCAAATACTCAACAGGCACAAGCTTCTGTGCTGGTGCTCAGTGTTCAGTTCTGTCCGCAAACCTGGGAGTAAAATTAAATCACTAAGGCAGAAACAATGCTACGTATGATGGTCTTTATATGTATTTGTGAAACTTAGACTTGCAAATGTTAATTGAGCATGGTTCCTTCCAGGCTGTTCAAATGTCCTGGTCCTTCAACTGGAATAAACCTACTGTTTGAATTTTCATGCAAATGTCATGTGTTTGTTTCCTACAGATATTAGTTACCCTTTTTGCTCTCTTTTCTAGGGAATGTATATCAAATCAACATATGATGGACTACATGTAATCACAGGAACAACTGAAAATGTAAGATTCTTTATTGTAAAATACGTTTATCATGCATACAATTATTCTCTGGGTATACGCAGTGCATTTTGTAGTATGGAAACCTGCTTTAAATCCAGCCAATTTTTATTAATTTTTTTCCTAAATGTATCATATTTCCTTTGTAAAAACTTGAAACTCTTGAAAATAGACATAGAAAAGTATCTATGCTGAAATTACTAATAAATAACAATAGCCTTAAATTCTTGCACTTCTGTCCTCAGTGGTTCTTCATAATTGTATTATGTGCTGTCTCTAATTGTATATGTTCTCCCTGGAACAAATGGTTTCCCTTATATTAAATAAGTTGTATTTTATATTTGCCATCATTTGTAGTAAACATGCAGCAGAGCTCAAGAAAAATATGTTAATTATCATTTTTATTGTAGTCCCAGAAGTATGAGACAAATCTGAGGCAAAAGTAGCCATAGATCAGTGTGACTGATCACAGGAAACTAAACAGTGTGACAAGAGTGAGGATGGGGCTTCCAGACATCCTCTTTGTTACTTAATGTGCAATTCATAATTATAAATGTGAAAAAATAAATTGCCTTCAACCGCTGCAATCTAATTACTGGGACAGGCTTCCTTCTGTTTTTCATCTGAGACTTTAGTCACACTGTTCTGCTTCAGGCTGGAAGCTGCTCAGCACCACAGAGCTGGGGCACTGACAGGTTCTGATTTTGTAAAGCTAGTAGTGCAATTATGCCCTGCTGACACCCCAGGAACATGAAACGGGCACAAGGATGGAAATCCTGGCGGGCCCACGTGGGGGAACTTCACGTGTCATGTTCTGTTCTGCTTGATTTCCATACATTGAATAGTGTTCATCATATGGGCTTTGTCAGTGCAAGCCCATGGGAAACCTCATGATTTGTATGTCACAATTTGGGAAGACAATTTGAATGCAAATTAAACTTAAAATTTGTTTGCTTGTTTATATTGTCGCCACTGGCAGCATTTAGAAGTCTTAAAATAACTGTTTCATAGGTCCTGGAAATTATGAATGATCCATCTTGATTATGTTGGACAGATGATGTTCATAGAATGAATTACTCATGCTGTAATTAATCCACTTTTTTACCGTAATTCTAATTGATTTCAGAAATATAATGCAGTTAGTAGGGAAAATATTTATATATTTATAATTGAAATTTACAGGAGGAGTTACTAAACTGCCAGCTACTAAAATTTTTATTTGAATATCAAAATTTTTTGATACACCACCACCAGAAGTTGTTGCTTTTTTGTTTTCGCTGGAAGTGTAATCACATGTGCAGATAAACCAGCTTCAAAGACCTTTAAGTTGTGGTGCTTCAGCAAATTGATTTTTCATTCCTTTTGAAGGGATAATTGACCTCAGAGCCCATGTTTAATTAGCCTCAGCCAAGTCAGGAAAGGAGCTGAAAAGAGAAAGGCCTTTGCTTTTGCAGCTCGTGTCAGCTGAAGTTGAACACCCTGAGCGGTGCTGTTTGCTGCAGTTTCCTGCTTACCTGTTTCACCATTTAAAGCAATGAAGTTTGTCCTGGTGCTGAATTCTAGAAATATTTCTGTTGCGTGTTTTATCCCTGTGCAAAAGAGCAGTCAGCCCGAATTCTGTGAGTTCCCACTGGAAGGAGAGAAAGGGGCTCTGAGCCAGGCAGTTCTCCATGGTGCTGGAAGAGGGGCAGGGGAAGTCCTGATTCCCGTGGGGCAGGAGGTGAGATGTGACTGTGATGGGCAGGGCTTTGGCCACTCCAGCCTGGAGCCAAAGCCCCTCTGAAAGGCTAGGCAGGTGAGAAGCTGGGATGTAGGAAAGGGAAAATGCCAAAGCAAAAGGCTGTGCTTGGCACAGCCCCCCTGATGCCCTTGGCATTGCCATGCCAGCTCTGGCTCTGTGCCCTGCAGGACTGAGGGTGAGCTTTGCTGCCCTCCAGCAGGTGTCTCTCTGCAGTGGGTACTCACCAGGCTGCAGGTGCCACCATCCCAGAGCCACCTGACCCCCTCAGAGGAGGCTCTTTGCATTTCATTCAGAAATAATTGCACTCATTTTCTTCCCGGTGGTAATTTGGGTTCTCGTTGTGTTGTCTCCTCTTGTCTTTGTTCCTTTTATTTGTTTGTCTTCTGGTTTTAATCTGCATCCCCAAAAGGGATGGGTGGGATTTGGGGTCCCAGCCAGTGCAGCTGGAAGAGCTCTTGCCTGTTTCCTGGAAGTCAGGATTGGTGCTCACTCACGTCATGACTATGAGCATCTGAACATCTCTTTTAGTTCAGAGGAATCTCTTCTTCCCTGGCGTTTGACACCTGGCTCTTGTGCCATGGGTAATTCATGTTATAGGCTGGCTCCAAAGACATCCTGGCACTCAGCTGGATTCTGGGAATTCTCTCCTTTCTGGGAGGAACTTCTTCAGCAGGGTCAGGGCCAGGCCACTGTCTGTAGCTGCAAGGGGCTCTTTTCCTGCCTTTTTTAGGGGTCTGTTTACTTGGGCAGGGAATTTAAACTGTTACTCGAAGAGCGTTTTGCTTTACGTGTTCCTGCACTGGTTGAGGAGGGACAATCTGTTGTCTCCTCTCTGCCCCCATATCTGGCAAATAAACATTCACCTTTGAGTCTCCTGGCTGGTCTCCTTCCTAAATAGGTAATTCCCACTGGGATTTATCTCTCAAGGTGCTGTCTCCGCTTTTTAATTCTTCCCTGGTTATTTTCTCTTGGATGCCAGGTTAGTGTTCTCTGTGTCAGTAGAAGTCTCTTGGAAGCTCCTGCACAATGCAAGCAAATTGCTTTGGATTCTCAGCTCTCTCCTGCTGATATCCTGCATGTCCTGCCTGCTGATGTCCTGAGTGCCCTCGGATTTGTCTGAGAGATTTAGAGCTGGGTTCACTAAAGCATCTCAAAATGATAAATAGTTGTTGGCCATGTTTGAGTGGCTCTTCAATGGGTTTTAATCCATTTTAACATGACCAGAAGGAGCCATATTTAGAATAAGGGAGTTCTATCAGCTCAGTGATCCCAAAATTATGTGAATGGCATGTATGGCATAGTGTGTGTGTACATAAAGTCTCCTGAAGAGCAAGTCTATTGCCAACGTTATCCACTTGTAAACCTCCACACCCAAAGGGTGCACCTGCTGTCCTGGTGGTGCTGGAGCTGTTTGGAGGTACAAACCCTCTGTATTTACAGTGTCCTCAGTGCACCTCAGCGCTGGAACTGCTCCACAGAGTTCTCAGACCTGCTCTTCTGTCCCCCCATGGGTGGTCCAGCCCTGGCCCTGCTGTCCTTGACTTGGCAGATTTACTTCTGTGGAGTGTCAATTCACCAGCGCATTCCCAGCAAGATTGGGAATGCTCAGGTGAACAAGGTGGAAGGGTTCAACCAGTCAGAAGTGGCAGTGGAATTCCAGATGACTTCATTGAATGTGACCAGAAAAACAATTGTTCCTTATAAATCCAGTTTTAATAAATGACTGATTACGTGATAGCAGTAAGATTTTCAGTACAGCTTCCTTGCCTGCTTCAGCATTCATAGTTTTCATTCCTGTTCTTTCCTTTCCCCTCCACACTCCCCATGTCAAGTTAATTATTCTCTCTTGTCCTCAGTCTCCTGCTGACCAGTGTAAGAAGATCCACGCGGGTGACGAGGTGATCCAGGTCAACCATCAGACTGTGGTAAGTACTTTGGAAACTCTGCCCTGCAGGCTCTGCCTATTCCCAGTGCTAAAAAGGTAATCTTTCTTCTTGGGAGGTAACTTTGCCCAACTATATTGTTTTTTGTCTTTTAAAACATCATACCCACAGTTTATGACTAGTAAGAAAAGGCACAAGTTGAGTCCATAGCCAGGTCAGAAAGGATTAAGCCACATTTCCATTTTGCTGCTGTTTAACATCATGCTCTTTCTGTAAGGAGATCCCAGAACATTTCCTTGAAGTCCTTATGCTCCTCATTATGCATTTGCCTGCTGGTTTAACTTCTCTCACACAGAATGTTGCATTCTGTGTAATGCAGGATTCACATTAGTAATGCAGAAGTGCTGTAACCACCGTGCATTCAAATCTGTTGGGGGGGGGAAATGGGAAAATTATTCAAGTGTTGACGGAAATCTGTTGGGTTTTAGGGCTCTGCGCTCTTACAAGGAGATTTGTTTTTAAGATACACTTAAGCACGTGTATGCAAAGTGTGTGCTGAGCCTCAGCTATTGCAGTATATGATTAAAATATGTTTAAGCATTTCTTTCACAACTGTGAGCTGTATTGTGCGCTGCAGGTAGAGGAAACTGTATTTAAGAATTTAGTAATAATTCTTTTTTTAGATAGTATTTGTAATTGAGCTCTGAAAGCCCACCAGAGTGCCTGTGGCAGAGTCTCATCCCAGGCTGAATGAGTCTATTTTTCTCCCTGTTTGGTGATGCCACAAGCTGCTCCTTATAACTGATGTTCTAGAGCTGATGGTTGCTGAAAAAAAAACGCAGTTAAATCTTGTCCTGTGCTGTAAGACTATGCTGTACTAAGTCATAGGAACTGATCCTTTACAAAAAGAGTAATTCTGTGTTGCAGCAGAATGGGAGCAGTGCTGCTGGAACTGCAGGTGAAAGCACCCCCAGTATTTGTTATTTCTCAGGCGTTGTGACAATGACTGTGAGAACTTCCTTATAAAGTTCTAATTTAGCTCCTCGGCTTTGCCTCGCTGAACCCCAACTCCAGATACAGCAGCTGCACAATTAGGAAATCCCTTTCTGTCTGTCACTTGAATGAAGTGGAAATATGAAAGTCTGAATATTAAAATCTTATGATTAGAGAGCAAATATTTTCCCTTGAAAAGAAGTATAACTTATTCATTTATACTTTAAATGTTAATGCAACACGCAGCTCTTATCTGTATGAGAGATGTTCTAGGAGTTGTCATAGCTACAAGTTGAAATATGCATTAGACTGGCTTTCTCCATCAAACGCACTCTTCAAGTGACAGATTGGATTTAATCTTTACTCCCATAGGTGAAATCCCCACGTCCAACTGCTCAGGAATTGGGGCTTTGGATGGAGACTCTCTCCATGCCTGTGATTGCAACAGGGTCGAGGTGGTCGATCCTTGTAATCCCTTCCCAGCCACGGACACAGGACAAACAGCTGAGCCAAGTGGCATAAAATACTCTGTTTTTTAAAAGCCCCATAATACATTAATTATTCATTCTGGAGTTTATAACAAGCTAAGGAAGAGATAAATGGTGTGGTGTTTCTTTGGGAAATTTATTCTTCCTTTGAAATGCTTGGGAAAGTCTCATTCTATCTTCTCTGGGACATTGGACAAACAGCCAGCAATGCGGAGTGTCCCAAAGGAGTGTCCCCAGTCCTCTTCCCGTCAGGGATTAGAACTGTTAGTATTTTAAATATTTTAAATCCCCCTTAGATGTCCAAGTGTGTCCTTTGGGTCACCCTGGTACACCTTGCTGCAAACTCCACTCAGCTGTGTTCCTCCTTCACCCAAGTTATCCCTTCAGGATGATCAACACAGTGCTTATAATTAGCATTATTTCCATTAGTGGACTGGAATAATTCAAAGGCAACAGCTCATTAAATTTCCACATAATCAATATTTTAATATTAGCAAGACCAGCTCATAAAAAGAGGTGAAAACCACTTGTAATTAATGACTGGGGGCTCAGCTGAGGAAGAGAACTTGCATATCTTTGGTGATATTCTCTTTCCCAGACATGATTTTATCTTTGTTATCCTAACAGAGGTGTTTTTGTAATACTGATGTTTCTTTAGCATTTTGGAAGCCTATCAAATATAAATCCTCTTCAACACCACATGTGTTGAAAGAACCTGTTCTGGAGGTGATTAGATAGAGGCAGTTTTTATTGCCACAGTGAAAATACTTCCTGAGCAGAGACAGGATGGATCCCTTTGAATAGATTCCAGTTCTTTGGCTGACTGCTGGCATCATTTAATCTGATTTTGACTGAACTAGGCCAATGTATTTTCTAGATAAATTCATATTCGCTCATTTAGTCTGATCATTTGAGTTTTAAAACTTTCATTGATGTTCCCACAACCTGTAATAAATTGTTCCGGTAGCTAATTATTCTCATTGCTGGGGGAGAAGAGAGTCATTTTATTTGTAGTCTATATTTGTCTGGCACAAGCTTCCAGTCCTTTGATCTTGATATATTTTTATCTATTAAATTGCAGGAGAGCAGGTTTCTCTTTTAGGTATTTTCAGGATGCAATCAAATTAGCTCATCACTTTTTTTAGTAAGCTGGATAATTTGAGCACTTCCAGTTTGTCATCCTGATGCGTGACCCTCCTCGACAACCTCTCTGAATTCCCCACGGATACTCTGCACTTTTCACAGGGGGTCACAGAGATGCCCAGGGCAAGGCTTTGTTCCTGGGCACTGGGACTCCAAGGCCTGAGGTTGTGCCAGGGAGGGTCGGGTGGGATCTCAGCATAAGGTCCTTCCCCCGGAGGGTGGTGGGCACTGCCCCAAGGCTGCCAGAGCTCAGGGCGCCTTGGGATGATCCTCTGGGACAGGGTGGGATTGTTGGGGTGTCCTGGGCAGGGCTTTTTAAAGTTTTACTTTACTTTTTCAAATAGTTTTTCAATGCAGTTGAGAGTTAAAAAATTCAGAAAATATCATGGAAAAGCTGCTTCCAAATTATAAAATGCAACAATTGAAAGAGTTAGAAATAAAAGACTTACTACGTGGAATGTGGTCCAACCAAGGAACACTCTGTAATACAATTAGAAAGATCAAAGAAAAAATAATAGTACTTTAAGCAAGCAATTAATTAGATCAGGCGATTCACCACTGGCTGTTAAGATCATTTAATCATTATCCATTTTCCTTATTTGCTTTTCTGCTTGTTCTTCTTGCTTATAAGATTTTAATAAAACAGCATAAGGAGCTTTAAAAATAACGACTACATTTTAAGTTCCTGCCACCCTGACTCCTTACTTTCCCTACAATAACAGGCATTGTTTCTGCCAATGCCTTGTGGATTTCTATTGCCTCTCTCCTAAAATTATGCAGAAGTGCTGAAGATGCCACTGTAGCATTTCTTTGTTTGCAAAATTAACAATCATACCTCAGGTTCCTTGGATGGGATATTTTCTGCTGCCTAGTTGAAATAGTAAATTTGGTATTTTATTTTTTTTTCCCCAGCATAACTTTATGAAAATTAAATTGTGTTCATGTTCCTCTTTCGGTAATTTTTCAGACAACAGAAACACTGGAAATCCAAACAAATATTGATTTAGCTGCCTGACCATCTGTAAAATATTTGATCTTCTTTAGAAAGATTTTCTGTACTTCTGTGTAGAAAAGCTCTTGGTAAATCAGGGAAAACTGACTTTTTTTTTTCTTTTTTGAGGGTTGGCATTTGAAGGTTATTTCATAGGACAGAGAGCAGTAACAATGGTCTTTGTAATTCCTGCTCAAAGTTAGATGATACTTGGAAGGAACTGGCAAGGCTCCAGGAGCCAGAATGTAGTAATTAATCCCACCCCAACTGAGCACCAGAGAGCTGAGGGGACTGAAAATGGCAAAGATGAACTTGGAATTAATCAGGACCAGGTTTCCAGGAGAAACTGAGATTGGATACCATTGTCTGGACATTAGTAATATCTTGTCTGTAATGCTGTGTGATCTCCAGGTCACTTACAGGCCTCAAAGGTGTTAACTCAGATATGAGCGTTAAGAAAATGTAGTGGGTAAAAGAGAAAATGTGTCATCTGTCTCAGAGGAAGAGAAATTATTTAAGGATTTCAGTTTGGATAACACAGCCAGGGAGGTCTGAGACAGAATCCCTCTTTCTTAACACACAGGCTATAAAGACCAGAAAGAGAAATAACTCGGGTATAAAACAGTGTGCAAGAGCAAACAGCTGCAGAACTGTCTGCAATAAATCCATTGTGTTACGTGTTTCTCATGCTCTCTTTAAATAGCTGTTGTTTTTAACTGAAATAGCCCCATGTTCCCAGGAGAGGAGGCTGTTCATGGATGGGAGGGATGGGATGGAGGTCATGCTTTCAGTGCTGAAAGGGCTTGGGAGAAAGGTGAGAACAGACCTGTTGCAATGGGGCAATGGCTTGGGACTCAGGGAGGGAGATTTGGAGCAGATATTGGGAAGGAATCCTTCCCTCGGAGGGTGGGCAGGCCCTGGCACAGGGTGACCAGGGTAGCTGTGGCTGCCCCATCCCTGGAAGTGTCCAGGGCCAGGTTGGACGGGGCTTGGAGCACCCTGGGCTGGTGGAAGGTGTCCCTGCCCATGGCAGGGGATGGGATGGGCTGGGCTTTGAGGTCCCTCCCAACCCAGAATATTCTGTGATTCTAAATACCTGACCCAGAGCCCTTTAATACTATTCATTGTCAAACTACGTACTGGAAATTAAGTGTGTTAAGAGCCTGTCACAATAAAATAATTTCAGCACTAATTTATTGCTGTAAAGGTAGCTATTGAATTAATACTCTCAGTGTATGGTTGTTGAGTTGTGAATTTGAGTCCTAATGAGGCTCATTTTAGGTGGAGGTGAATCTGTAACTGCAGTGCCAGGTCACACCATCTGTGTCTCAGCACACTGGGTGTTGTGAAACACAAATAGAAAAAAGGGACAAAAGATGTCATGAGAATTACAGCTCCTTTCCCCAAAGATGTCCTTCTGTTTCCAAAGCAAGTGCCACATGTTCCTTATCCTCCAGATCCTGCCTTGCTAAAAGGCTTGGTAAGTGAGTCTTCCACAGCACATCTTGTTGCTGCTTGGATTCTTGCTGCATTGCTCCATTAGTTAATGAAAATAACTATGTAAGATAATGGGGGAACATTTGCTTTTCCATCATCAATTATTGTTGGGAACAGCCAGAATATTAATAAGGGTGAATCAGCTACAGGTGTTAATGCCGAGCTTCCCATTCAGAGCCAGAAAAGAGCCCTCTGATCTTCCAGCACACTTTTGTCTAATAATAATGTCTGATTTCCATGTTAATCAAACCAGTTCCCCTGATTAATTCCCTAATGATACAAGGTACAGACTTAAAATACGAAAGGTTGACAGTCTGCTTCCTTAACAAAAAGTTGAGTCTACACGAGTTGTTGTTTTGGTTTTTTTTTTTAATGCAAATAAGAAAAGAGGTCAGATTTTGGAGGTTTGAGTAAATAACCAGATGGCTTTGCTGATGTATTTGAAGAGTCTTGAGGGGAAACATCTGTCCTGGTTCATGGCAGGGGCTACTGCAGCCAGAGCAGAATTCCTTGTTTTCAGGTGCTGTGCAACAGAATATGATGTGAATATTTAGAAAATATTCTGCACAATTGATTTCCAGACCAAACGCCTAATGAGGGAGCTTTGGAATTCCTGTTAGTTGTTACTCTGTGTCCCTCCATCCCAGGTAACGTGGCAGGTGACACAGGGAACAGAACAGGCCCAGGGCTCCCAAGTAAACGGAGGTGGGAGCTCTGGGGGGTTCAGGGAGTGCTTTGCATCCTGAAAGCCTCTGCCTTCTGCACAGTCCTGATGGGGTTGGACAAGGCAGTGGAGGAGCTGTGGAGCCACATCCCCTGCCTTGTCCCAGAGCTTGGGGGGAGAGCAGAGGAAGGGACAGGTGTGCTCTGTCCACTCTGTCCCACCACCTGAGAGTGATGTCCCTTCCAACTTGGAGCCAGAACAAATATATCTAAGGAGTTTTGGGATTGCTGTGGAGATGAACAGTTGCTGGGGTGGTTGGACCCTTGGGATCCTCTGAGAAACCCCATCCTGTCCAGCAGTTCAGCTGGTTTCCCAGGTCCTTTTGAGGGATAAGGATGTCATGCACTTGATGCCTCTGCAGCCACCCCAAAGACACCTGCTTGGGTTTTCCTCAGCTTTCTGTCTGTTCCTGGAGCATCAGGAATTGTGGGGTTGGTTTGTTTTGCATACAAATCCACAGCAAGTTGTCACTGGCCACACAGACTTTATTTAAAAAAAAAAGAGAATTTAAAAAAAGGAGAAAAGGTGCTTGTCCCGCACGAACAGAGTTTGGATTTATAAAACTGCTGAAATCCCTGTTGCTGGGAGGATGCTTTCCAGATCCCATCCGTGCAAATCCAGATCTGCTGGATGAGAAGGAACGAAGTCATTGGAGAGGAATCTAAAGGAGATATTGGAGAAATAGGAAACACTAGTTTACAGCTGGTTAATTAAAGCAAGCGATGTTTTTCTGAACATACTAGTTATGCAGTCCCAGCTACAAAACCCTCAGGTTTAAGGGCACAGAATTATCAGGTTTAGGGACATAAAAGTACCACAACATTGTGGAATTTCCTGGTAAAGAAATGCACTATTGTAGGGATTGATATTTTCGGAACTGTTATTTTTAAAGTTGCTATATTCTTAATTTTCTACTTTGTAGTCCCTATAAGAAAACTGACAAATCCTTTAATGCAGACAGAAGCACATGGGGTTTTTTTCCCTAGAGCCCTTCTTTCCACGCTGAGCTTGTACAAACAAATGAAAATTAATGATTAGAGCAATCCTAAGAGTAAATCAGCAGCATTTTAAACTTCTGTCTGACCGTTTTCAGTGAGTTCTTTTGCATTCTTCTGAGTTCCTTCCATGTTTAGCATCTAAATTAGCATCCCATTCTGTTTAAGCAGGAAAAGTAAAAAAAAAAAACCCTATCTCATTAGTCTATTTTTTCTTCCTTAGTCTAATTTTAATATTAACTTTCATTGCTGATTGACTGAAAGTTTGTGCTAAAAATCTTAAAGGAGCAAAAATACCCTTTTGGTGAAAGCCCCTCACCCCAGCTGGAAGTTGGTAACTGCTTTAAAGACTGATTCTTTCAGAGTAAATGTCAAAATCTGTCTCAAAGACTGGTTTTCAACTAAGATTTTTAATCCACTGTAATGGCTTCTTTTTTTCCAAAGATATTTTTAGTAATACAATTTATAATAACATGTCCAAATTCCTGAGGGCTTTTTATCATCACCCACTAGTAATGACTGCAGACTATTCTCTAATAGATCTTGGGCTTTAATGGTTTTGTCATGAAGGTTCTCATTGGAATAATTTATCGTTAACTTAATTATTTATCATTCTTTTCTAAAAAGAGCTCATGGAACTCTAAAGATTTCTGCAATCTGAAAATTGCAACAATCTATAAAAATCAAAGAGTTTCTTGTTATTTCTATAATTGAGTAAAAGAGAAAAAAAAATAAAATATGTATAGCCTCTGTTCTTTTATAAACACAGCACAAACTGGAGTAGTTTGGGATTCCAGAACCCATCCCTGCACTTGTTTGGCTGTTTCCACTTCCTGCTGGTTTTGGATTTCCTGCTATGGCTGGGACAGAAAAGGGAGGGGAAAAAGAAAAGCCCTAAAAATGTTTTCTTTTTACATGTGTAAATAATTCATGGTGAATTAATATCCAAATAATCATGGAGATTATGAAATGTCTCTAAGTAGTTTTTTCCCTTTCAGTACCAGTGATGTCCTTTTTTATGGCTGTGCTTGCAATTTATAGTAAGTAACTGGAGGACTCAGTTGTGTCCAGGGGCTGTGCAGATAAATCAATAAATGACCTTTTATCTCCAGCTGGGATCCTACAGATGTTACATACATTGTTATAACATGACTTCTAGTCCTCATCTTTTGATCTGAAATATTCAGTGATCTCACCAATTCTTAAAAGGGAAACAGTGTTCACTTCTGCCTTATTTTGTTGAGAAACACAGCTAAAAATGTAATCAAAATCCAGCTTTAGCAGCATCATTTCAGTCCAACAGGAGTGATCAGAGTTTATAAAAGCTGCTCGTGTGTGCAGAGAGGCTGTGACAGCCTTTGTGGTTAACGGAGAGTTCCTTCCCCTGTCAAAATTCACTTGTGGAATTTTTCCTTAGGTTGGCTGGCAGTTAAAGAACCTTGTGAATGCTTTGTGGGAAGACCCAAACGGAGTGATTTTAACCTTGAAAAAGCGTCCTCAGAACACCCTGGTCTCTGCTCCTGCCCTCCTGAAGAACGTGAGGTGGAAGCCTCTTGCGCTGCAGGTAAGGAGGCTGTTGGGTCACTGGTGTCATGGGAAAGCCTTTAATCCAGAGAAAACACTGGAATTCTTCCTTATAGTGGAAGGGACAGGAGCCTGACCTGAATCCCTTTGAAACGGGGGGCTGAGAGAAGTGTGTGCAATGCTGTGTCCATGAGGTTGTGTTCTCCACGTTTTGGTGACACTGGGAGCCCCAGGAATTCACAGAAGGAAGGAATATTCCCAGGCAATGTTGGGAAGAACAAGGTTCAGGAGCTGCTTTGGCAGTGCCTCCCTGTTTCCACAATTTCAACCTGTCAAAACCCCCTGTTTGTAACCAGGAATGTCAGATTTATTCCATTTCAGGGGAATTCTGCTTCTGTTCCTCCCCCCTCCTCGGATGGTGTTTTGGGAGCAGTGCTGACAGATCCTCTGGTCTTTCCTGGACATTCCTGGAAATCCTGGTGGTCCCAACCAAAGGAAATTGGGAACATCCCACTTAGTCTGCCCCACATCATCTGCAACCTGCGGGAGAACTGGCTGGCACTGAGCTTGAATGGCATTGCTGAGGAAGGGTTTGTGTGGCTGTTTGTGTTGTCACTGATGCCACACAACACTTCCATGGTGTGGAAGCTTCTCAGAGCTGTTTTCTTTGGATCATACTGTGCAGGAATGTGTTTCTGGACGGTTTGTCAATGAATGAAACAAAACAAAGCCCTCAGGCCTATCCAGGCAGATTTTCTCCCTGCCTGGCT
This sequence comes from Grallaria varia, assembly GCA_013396735.1. Taxonomy (NCBI): domain Eukaryota; kingdom Metazoa; phylum Chordata; class Aves; order Passeriformes; family Formicariidae; genus Grallaria; species Grallaria varia. The sequence continues at coordinate 237,743 of VWZG01002872.1, forward strand.
CTTCCTAAATCTTTCATTCCTCCAAGTGCCTAAATCCTACATGGTGGCGTTGCTTAAGGAGTTTGTGTAATCCTTGGAGGAGTTCTCAGGAATGCTGGCACTGGGATTTAGGGCCACCTTTCTTCTCTCTGCCTGCCTTGGGGGGAGAGGAGCAGGGCACTGGGACACCCCAGGGGACATTGCTGTCACAGTGCTGCAGGAGTGACATCCTCTGCTCTGCCAGGATGATGATGTACCTGCCTGGGAACCTCATATGGAGCCTCGAGGGGCAGCCAGCTGGAAATTGCATTTGCTCAGGGCTTCCATGGAGACCCTCCTTTTCCATTCATGCCTTAAAAACTCACCACTGCCAAGCAGGATGAGTTCTGGGAGTTGTGTCCATGTGAAAAGAGTGTGTCCTGTGAAGGTGGCACAGGACCGTCCACAGAACATGCCAACCCTTGTGGGGGAGCCAGAAAAGGGAAAGGACACCGAGCTGTGTTTGTGCAGTTCCCACCACTCCTGGCCTCATGGTTTGTCCTCTCCTGGTGACCCAGATTGCAGGAACCCCCTGAGCATCAGCGAGCGCTTTGTGTCATCTTACTGGGATGTGTTTCTTCTGTATCACACAACAGTGTGGTGAGGGATTTAAATAAAAATAGAAATCGCTTTGGGAATTAAAAAGAGCATTGCCAGTGCTACTTCTTAACAGTCGATTTTGGAATAAGTTGTTGAAAACCAACTTTAGGTCTCTTTTAGCATCTTTAGGTGTTTTATTCCTTCCTACCCCTGAGAGGCCCTGGATGTGTTTCAGGACACAGGTTTGGGATTTGTCTGTTTGCTCCAGCTCTCACCTGGAGATTTATTATCTCACCCGGAGCTGGTGTTATTTATTGTGGTCAGTAATGACTTGGAAGCAGCAGGCTGGAGTTCCAAGGGGGTCCTGAAGCCTGTGCTTCCTGGACAGCTGACACAACAGCTTGTGGCAGCACTGACCTCACTTCCCTCTCCTCTTGGCTCACATGGCCTCACCTGCGCTCTGCTTTGGCAGTTCTTTAGACCCTCCAGATCAGTTCCGTCGGTCTGATTGGGAGGGAGGTTTCTGGGTTTGTTTATTTGGTTTTTTCTGGAGTTTTCCACCACTGATGGATTAAGTTGGCTCTCACAGAACAGGCGCTGTCAGGGGTTGCTGACGGGAGGTTTATACGGACACAGAGGGAGGATGGGGAATGGCCAGTAAGGCAACAGTCCGTGGAAAAACATCTCAGTGAAAGCAGATCAAAACTACAAACAATTCAGCAAATGTCAGACTGTGCCCAAAAAGGACAGTGTTGTATTTCATGGTGTGTGCAAATATGGATCCACAAATATTGCCCTGCATGGTTATTTTCACACTCCCTGTGTCTATTTACATATCCACGTGTAGAGCAATTGTGCCGTTCTGATTTAGTGCTGGCAAAGAGCAAAATGAGCAGTACATTACTAGGGAGGGCATAAAGGAAATAGGATTTAAGAACTTGAAATTCAGAGGCAGGGAATAATGTTTGTTACCCCGGCTTGGTGCACAGCAGGAATTCTTAAATAAAAGCTGTCACACTTCCTATTGTTGCTTAAGGCACTTAGAGATGTTATCAATGTTCTCCCCACAATAATCATGTTTAAAATTATACCACGTAGTTAATTTATGAATTATTGATGACACTGAATCTGTGAATCCTTATAAAAATCATTTCTTAGTCCTGCTGCTGTGTTCCTTTGCTGGTGTTTCCCTTGATGCTGAATTCCCAGCAGTGGAGGGGTAACACTTGCCAAGGGCCTGGGCCCTGTTATATGTCAGTGAGACACGTCAGTGACACCTTTTCTCTTTTTGTCTCTAGTTTCATTACATGATATTAAAAGACTACTTGAATTTTTAACCTCTGTTAATATCTTCCCACTGAAGAAAAAATGGTTCTTTCATCTGCAACAGCAAATATTGCTCTGGTTTTTGAGGGAGCACACCAGCAACTGTATCAAATAAAAGACATTTCTTGTATGTTGTCCTTTTTATTTGCAGAACTTTTCCAATTGAAATAATCCCTCCTGTCACAACTACTTGATCCAAGCACTGTTTATTATTTAGCCTGAGACCCAGAATCTGGCAGGGGATATGAGTCAAAGCTGATGGCAGTGGTGCCACTTCCCTAATTCTTGTTCCATGTTCCAAAATGCATGTGATGCTCTGCAGCTCTCTAAGCAGCTTCAGAATAATTTCTGCTAAGTAGCTCCTTCCAGGTTTTGGAAATCAGGTGATAAAGTTAGATTTTTTTTTAAATCTATTGGGTGTAACATTGCTATCTCACTGTTGGGGCAAATCAAACAGTTGTATTATCACACACAAATGCTTGCAGTGTTTCTTTGTAGACAGAAAGCCTTTAGTTAGAAAAAGATTCTAACTGGTCTATGTGGCTTTCATCTGAATTTCAGGTCACTGTTTCCCTTCCACCCATAGAAAACTGGTTGTACCTATCAAAACACAGTTTTGTAAATTAAAATATTTTCTATTTCTTGAATATGAACCCAGAATGCCTCTTGGCTGGAAAATATTCTTTGTTTATGTCAGGATATCCTGCCCAGAATATTTGGTTATGGTTCCTCTGGTCCCTGTAGACCACTGACTTGAGTTTGTCTGGGACATTTGAATCAAAAAATGGTGTTTAACATCATGCAAAAGTTTAAAAAGGAAAATTGTGAGAGGAACCCCCACTTTATTAATACTTCTAATATTTATGATGCTCACATTTATTGCTCAGGTTGATTTCTCTCCCTTTCCTGGTCTCCACATCACCTGTTTGTATCACTGCGCTACAACCATCCCAGCTGGGGAAAGAATTAATATGAATTCTGTTTTCTTTAAAAAGCCCAGGTGTTCTGGCCTTGTTAGCAAAAAAATTTCTGCTGAACCCAACATTATCATTTCATTCAATGCAGGTTTTCCAGATTTCTGTAATTAATTTTTGTATTAATGGCATCTAATGAGTATGTCCTTCCTCCCCATATAATTGATTTTCTGCTTTGGTTAAAAATCATATTTTGATTGAGTCTCAGATTTTTCCCATGAGATGGCTTTTAAATTAATGGTCTCATCAGTTTCTTTCATAACTAGTCTTGAGTTCTCTGGTAAAACAGTTGCACTAAACATCCTTTTGGAAGAGACTTTGAAAATTCCAAACTATGGCTGCCCTGAAAAAAGGGGTCAAGAGCCCTAAAATTATGCAGATTGGGTTTGTTGTTATTTATAGCACAGAAAACATTAATTTAATCTGGGGTTTTTTTTCCAGCCTGTGATTCCAACGAGCCCAACGAGCAGCTCCACAACACCAACGAGTACGATGGGCATGCACTCCAAGATGGACAACTCGGCGCTCCAGGATGTCTTCATCCTGTCCCCTATGTCAGGGCTTTATGGCCCCAGGTACTTCTGACCCGACTTGTTGAAGGTTTTGAGAAATTATATTTACATTTTAATTTCATTAGATTAAGCAAACCAAAACAGCCCCATGATCAAACTAAAGATTTAGTAAAATTAAGAGCTCAAAATGCATTAAGTAGCATGTTGTTGTTTTGAGTGACTTGGTTTTCACTTAGCTAGATACAAGGTGAGCAAAGTCCTAAACAAAGAAGTCTTTAAGCAGATTTATTCACTTTTATGTGTCCAATTGTATTTTATTCTCAAGCATTTCTGCAAAGGAAACTCTTGTTTGCTCAACTTACAGCAATTCCTTATGTTCCCTTTCAGACTGGAAAACTCCTGAATATCTGTGTTTATCTTACAGTTAAAGCGGAGCTTAATGATGATTTAAATTATTTATATTTGTTGAATCTAATCACTTCTATGGAAGTTCTCACATAGCATTTCAATTATAGGATGTTTTATTTGTAGTGTTTGGGAGAGACAGTTGAACTTCAATTTCTCCATCATCTTCTCATTTGCTGCTTTTAGGGATGAAGTTGGAGTAATGTCTTGTGATGACATCAGCAAATTTGGGAAGTCTGGGATGAAAGGCTCTGAGTCTCCAAACTATTTCCTGGAGCATGAAAGTGGGAAATACTACACCTTGGTTGAAGGTGAAGGCCACGCTGGGGGCTCTGAGTATGAGAGAGGCAGAGCCACGGGGGTGAGGAGGAGGGAGAAAACCCCCACCCATGGTAGGTGCATTCATTTAACCTGCCTTAATTAACCACATTTACAAACTGCTGTTAACACTGTGCATAGCTGGCGTTCCCTGTTGGGCCTCTTGGCTCTGAATACCACACCAAAGTTTCTGTGCAGGAATAATTAGTGTAATTACCCCCTAACTTTCGTGATCAGGAGCAGGTTAGTTATACGTTTATTCTGCAGTGCATACTGGAATGTTGGATGATAACTGAGTTCCTGTTATTTGGACAGCCAGCATCTTTATTTACTCCTTTGCCCTCTCAGGTGAGTGGTACCTCCCCTGGGTTGGTGTGGTGAAGGTGAGAGCCCAGCAGAGCTGATGTTCCACTGGTCCTGATGCTGCAGCTCCCAGGAATGGATGGCTCTGGAGGATCCTGTCGTGGATTCACTGGCTCTACAGCCTTCTATTTCTAATTCTTATAAATGACATTGTTTCTCTTGTTTCCAGGAGATTTAAGGCCGGTGTCAATGCCCACGGAGTACAGCTGGATAGGGGACTCCAAAGAACAGAACATGTACAAGAGGGGGAGCAGAGGTGAGTATTTTATTTTCTCTGCTCTTCTCCAAGTTTTTTTCCCTTTGTTACTGAAGGAGCATCACAGAAGCCAAATCTATTTTTCTGAGTGCCAGAAAAAAAGAGCCAGTTGAGTACCTGTGCTTTTGTGTTTCTGTTTCTGAAAATTAAAAAGTTTGTATTCATAGGAGGAATTTAATTATAGTTGAAAAAGATAAGCGTTAAGGAGAAAAAGACTTAGAAGACTCTAAGGGGTTAATAGTAATCAGTTCTAAATCTTCACAGTTCTAGAACACAAAAAGTGATGTTGCAGATGTAACATCTTTTGAAGACACATTTTAATTCGTATGAATAAAGTTTGGAACAAGAATCCACAATTCCATTGTCAATGTTCAAACCAGCAGTTCTAATCTTATAAACTTCCACTGACTCCATTGGGAATTATCAGCTTGGCAGGAACCATGGTGATAGCAAAGTTCCTTTTCTCCTTTATTTCCTCTGTGCCCCCAATTCCCTTGACTTTCATGTGGTTCTTTCCAGCTTAAAACTCCCAAGGGATGGTCTTGGACCAACCAAAATGGTTCTCTGTTGGTTTCCTTTTCCTAATGTTTCTTTTTTTCCCTTTTGTCCCCTCCAACAACTGACTCTGAGAATTCCCTCCTGCGGTACTTGAGCGATGACAAGATACTGGTGATCCAAGAGGAGCCTCTGGCCCAGAAGGACAACAAGAGGGACACGGGGTGGCGGTCGAGGAAAAAGGGCAAAGGGCCCTGCAGTGCCAGCTACCCCCTGAGCCCGGCTGTGCCCGCGGCGGGCGGGCGGCTGGAGCCGGCACCGCATGACGGCCTCGCCTTCGCGCTGCCGGAGAACAACACCGTGCCGCTTTACCACGTGAGTACCAAAACGCCCCGGTTACAGAAACCACGTGGGAAACGCTCAGCTGGTCTGCTTTTGGGACTGGGACACCTGGAAAGGCACCTGTTTTATTGGCCAACAAAGTTGCTCTGTGTCACTGTTGTGATGAATTTCTCTCAAGAAGAGTCAGGACAGAACAGACAAATCCAAGGCAAGTACCAGCTGGTATCAGATGCCTTAATAAAATAGTGCTCTCAGTCTCACTGAGTTGAGTTTGACTGTATTATCTTTGAAGGTTCAAGAGGATCCTATACTCAGCCTCTGATAATAATTCATTATAAATTACTTTATAAGCTTTTATATTTCCATTTCAATCCCTATGTCTTACAAAAACGGATGAACTCAATGGAGTTGCTGTTTATTTAAGTTTATTTATTTAAATTGTGGATTTAAATCTCTCTTACAGAGATTATGAGTATCACAAAGTCAAAGCAAAGGCTTTCAAACCCAGAGGGAAAAGCAGTAACTCGTTTCCTGGGATGAGTTAGAAAATTATTATACAAGTCTGCAACAAACCCCAACAATATTTCATCACTTGGTAGATGACTCAGATGGGTTTAGTTCATTTTTGGAAGACTGTTGGTTATCTGTTGACCCACCTGACTTGTGAAGAAAGGGAAATGGGTCCTGTGGGAAAGGTGCTGGTTGCACCCTGGATTTCAGAGTTGAAGTGGTATTTTCATGCATGATTTCCACACCATCGTGCACCCATTGAAACAGCCATGATATATCAGCATATGATACTGTATGATAACATAATGAGCATTAAAAAATACCCTAATAACATAATATGTCAATCTAAAGAGTGTGAAGGAAATGCAGGAAAGTGGAAACAGGTGTTGTTGTGGGAAGAGACAATGTTACTGGTGGTGGTTGGTCCCCCTTGAACGTCAGTGCAGTTCCCGTTCCACAAACCCTGTTCTGAAGCGCCGTAATTACGGAGGAGGGCACGTGGGAAAGGATTATTCATGGAATGACAGAGGGCTGTTAATGCTTTTATCCCCTCAAATTTCCAAACCACATTAAACCAGACCTTTGCAGTCCTTCAGGAGATAATCACGGGGTTCAGAACATTGCAGGCACTTCGTCAACTGCCTTTTCAGCGCACAAGAGGAACTGAGTCGACAACTGCACGGGAGCTGCTGACACAGACTCCGTTGGTTCCTGCCAGTGCAGAATCATTCACAGGGACGTCTTTCCACTGAAAGAATTCTGAAAAGCAAAGCAAAAACATTGGCACAGCTACCCTGAAAGAGAGTTACCCAGAATGAAAATGGCAAACATCACGGAATGTTTCACAGCAGCTTGATGTCAGAAAGGCGGAGAAAAGGAACAGAGATGTTGTGTTCTTAGATAGAAATGTAGGGTTTAAGTAGGTCAACTCATTTCCTTAATATCTAAAGGTGTTACCAGGATTTTCATAAGCATTTTAATATATTTACTACTTTGGATAATGAGATTTTATTCTACCAAGAATCCGTTCTGCAACAAGACTAAGTTAATCAAAACAAGACACCTCTAAACATAACCCAACCAAATCACCATAAAGCAGTTTTTGCTGCATTTCTATTAGAAAACTTGACATAGCTGGCTTAGTTCCGGGCTTTTTTTTTTCACATTTGTTCTGGGTTTTTTAATGACGTCAAAATTGCAGAAGAGTTAGAGTGGCGTTTCCATGAATTGCTCTCCACATTCCCAGTACAGCTTCTGGGGATGGATCAAAATGTCTTGCAAGCAAAAAGGTATGACTTGATGGAAGGAAGAGCTGAGCATCCCTTAGCCATGGCCTCAATTTCTGAGCACTTACATAAACATGTAACAACAAAAAAAGGCACTTACTTAACGGGAGTTTCAATTCCCAGATGGAAGGAGTTCTGTCGAATTGGTAATTGCATAGATTCACCACTAGATTAATGCTTTGGAAGGAATGTTGATTTGGAGCCTCCAATTAACCAATTAGCCTGATTTGCTAAGTTGCCGGGAGGCTGCAGAGCTGCTGTCTGAAATGGATATTTAGGTAATGCAACGCTGGCAGGGTGCCCGGGATGCAGAGCGGTGTGCGGAGCCACAATGCAGGGAAACGTTCCTGTTGGGAAGCTCTGCCCCCTTTCAGGGTGTGTTCATAAACTAACTGGAGGGATGTGCAACTCTGTGGAGCATGGCACAGAACCTGAGCAAGAGTTAATTACAATTAGCAAGGCTGTTATAAATAATTAATAATTAATAGAGTGTGTCTTAGAACATGGCTTTCTGTGTTTACTAATGCTTCATTTCTGAAGTGGCACAGCTTACCAGGCAAGGCCTAAACAGTGAGGTGCCTCTTAATATCACAGAAGTACATTCACTATAGCCCTGCTGAAATGCACTGTTGGGACAAAAGAATAAAATCTGAATATACTTTTATTTTATATTACCAGAGCTGATTCTGAGGAAAATGAGCTTATCCCACAGGACTGCTGCACATCAGACCAGATGCACATGAGAAATTTTTCATCTTTGCCCATAAAACAAAACAGAAAAAGTCATGGAAAATCTTCAGGATTTAAAAAAAAATTGTACACTTGCTGCTGTTCAGTTGCATTTTGCACTGTGGGAACAGTTTCTGTCTAGAGAGAGTATTGAAGTTCTGGTTCCAGATCCAGGCTGGAAATGCACGTGGTGTTCAACGTGGTGGATTTGCCTCAGATTTGCACGAGTCTCTGAAGCTCTGAAATTCAATTTGCTGGTTCCCACATTAAGTTCTCCAAAAGAATAATGAACCCTCTGCTGGTTTTACTTGGCAATAAACGTTCTGGGCCCGTTACCTACAAAGTAATTGGATACATTTCTTTTAGTATCATATATTAAGAAACTGGAGTATAGACTTGAATGTTCTAATTTTATTTTTTTTTCTTCTGGTGAATTGGAATTCGGCATGTAGAAAGGACTTAATTATTAATGAATTTGAAGATCAATTCTTTCATTCCAATGTTCCCTACGTAGTAAACCAGAACTAATGGCTGCTTTAGTCCCTGGGGGTGCCAGGCCAGGAGTCTCGCTTTATTTTCAAGATCATTTGAAGCCTTATGGTGGTTTAGGGTTAGTCACTGTTGCACAGCACTTGCTTAACTTGCCTTTTGTTTCTTCTTGCTCTGACAGAAGTTGGAGATTCCTCCCTTTAGCTCAGGGGGCTGGAAATGCCCTCCAGCTGCTGCTGGAGCTGCAGGGGCAGCTTGACAAACGAGGAAAGGTTTCATGGCAGGCTGGCACATGCCACGTGTGCCAGGTGCTCTTTGGGCATCACGGGCAGTCTGAGTGCCACTGGGATAAGTATATTAATTCACATAGTCTGGGACAATCAGGTGTTCAGCTCCACTGCCTGCAGGAGGAGTCTTTTATTGCCAATTTTGCAGGGAAAGTGCTCGTGTTTTATTTATTCCTTCCTGCTTTTGCAGGAAGAAACAAAACTGTGCTGTCAGGGAGGAGAATTACTTTCTTCAGAGTTTTATTTCCTTTCTGAATTGCTGAATAAATTTTACCTTGGCTTTTTTTTTAAGTACCTGTAACATGGAAAACCTTCTTTCCCTGCCTTGCAGCTGTGCAGAGCAATCACTCTGAGGATCATTGTGTGGATTCTGGCTGCTGAGAAACTAATTGAAGTATTTCTGACTTCTGTAGCTGCAAAAACTGATTCTGTCCAGTTATATTGGTTGTAAAATCTTGTATTTTGCATTTGTACTGTACCAGAACAGTACCCAGGAAAGCTTGAGCTGCCCAGCTCAGAGTGTCAGGTGGATCTTCGAGGAGCTGTGCAGAACCTCGGGAGAGGGGCTGGAATTCTGTGTAGAGGTCAGGACTGATGGATTTCCACTGGCCTGTGGTTACTCCTGCAGCAGTGCAGCCCTGGGACAGGCTGTTCCTGATTGCCAAATGTTTGGGCTCCCTTGTTGCCTTGGAAGTCTTGACATTGGGAGTTACATTAGCATACTTAAATTGCAGTATCCTGCAGTCTCCAAGCAAACTATTACAAAATACCAGTGAAAGTTGGCAAAGAAAGCCTTCATTAACCTACTGCATCTTCATGTGTGAATTGCCATTTGCAAAACATCTTGGAGCTCTTGACTCCACAAAGTCACAGCAAACCTAAGTTGTACTCTGTGGTATTATTTTAGCAAATGAAATTACGGTTTCTTTGTATTATTTTGTCAGAGTTCAAAAAAATGTGGTTTATGGGCTATGTAGCCTAAGCTAAATTTAACAGCCATTCACATTGATCCTATTCTGCATTTGTTAATAAATATTAGCTACAGTTCATACTGTTGCTGTGATAATTGCAATGTGTATCACCCAGAAGACACACCAAACACACTATCTCTATTATCACAGGGGTATCTCGTGCTGTTGACAGGATGGTGTGCAGGAGCCACTGGGAACACCCTGGAGCCTCCTCTGAGTTGTCTCTGATCCATGGCTTGGTCCTTGTCCCTGTCCTCGCCCCCTTCCCCCTCTGACTCCCTCTGTTCCCCAGCAGGAGAAGGAGAATGGGTTTTGGAGGACGAAAGCATTGTTGGCGAAAAAAGAAGGGGAAGGAATGGACTGTTTCATCCTTTGTAACTTTTTGAACTTCCCTTCATCCTTTTAAGCTCAGCCCCCTGCTCCTTAACCCCTCTGCCACTTCCATCCCTTTTTGCTGCCTCTCTCTTACCCACCCTGCGCTGCCCTAATGTTCATAATTACCATCATTACAAATTCCAGGTGGATACTTTTCTTCTGTCTCTGGTTAATTTTCTCACCCACCCTCTCGCTTTCTTCATCACGAATGTGAGTCCCTCTGAACTGTGCAGAGATGCAGATGACATGAGATGATTTCCTGTCTCTATTATCTCACCCTTCAACCAGAGGGTGTGGAGTGAAAACCTCAAAAGCCGCTTTCATTTTCAGCTGAGCAGAATAATGTTCAAAGTACATTCAGTGGGTGAAGCATCAGCTCACTGAGGACCAGAGATAAGGGAAGGCCACTGTGTCACCTTTGAGCAAACACCATGGAAAGGAATGTTCAGGATTTTCAGTGTGTGAGTTTTAGGATATTGAATGTGTGAGTTAAGGAAGCAGAAGAAGAAACATTTTCTTCTTTTTTACTTTTATTAATAATAATCCAGTATCTGAGTATGGCAGAATAGAAGAACACTATTTCTAATCAAGAATGGTTTTTGCATCTGAATAAATGGCATATCTAGATGGAATGATTATATTACATTTTAGAATTGAGGTTAGTAGCACACATTATCAAACTATGCTAATCTCATTAGCAACTCTTCCAGTGTCTTCCTCTGGTAAACAATGGTATTTTCCACACTGTCTCTGCAGCTCAGGGGTCTTGTGTTCTCTGTGATTTATGGGATTTCTTTCTTAAAAGAAGAAAAAATTCTGATTCAAGGGAACTTTTTTTTATTATTATTGTAAGTTATTTATAGAAGTTTCAGGTAAAAAGGCGTTTCTACAGGATTTCCTCTGGGAGAAGATCCTCAGATCTGCCTTTTTGTCCTTTCATTTCTACTCGTGCAAGTCCAAAGCAGATCCCTGGGAATCCCTGGAGCTCCAGAACTGTGGAGCTGACGAAAGAAGGTGCCAGTGACCTGAATTTCACCGAATTTGTGCTTTATAGTCTCTGACAGAATGACAAGAGTTGTGCCTCCTGTGCCTCCCACGCGTCTGCGAGTCAGGAAAGGGGCCTTTTGGTGAGAGGAAGTCAAGTTTGAATTTGGGAACCAGAATAAAGCAGCTGGTTTTCAAGTTGCTAAGAAGCAACTGCTCAAAAAAAAAAAATGTGTGTGTGTGTGTATATATATATATATATATATATATATATATAAACTGAAGGTGGGAGCCTTCCACGTGGAAGTCACTGTCAGCATTGGATCTGCGTGTCATTACAATTATGCAAGGAAATTAATTCTAGCTCTATGTAGACATTTCTAGAAATGCCACTCTGGGGATGTTTCCACGTAGACTGTCAGAAATCCTTTTTAAAGGTTGGCCCTTCAAGCTAGCAGCTATGTTGTACTCCCATGGCAGCTTCTTTTAGGAAAAAATCAGTCAAATAAAAGGTCATAAATATGTGATAAAGGTCTGTAGTAAACCTGACTGGCCGTACTTGAATACTGCAATACGGGTAATAATCTGTAGTTAGTAATGATCTGGTCAGGAGCAGAAATTTTTCATCCAATAAATTAAGTACGGATAAAATTTAAAAGGTCATAAATGTTTCCTCCTTTTCAAGCACTCATATCAACTATTTTCTTCCTCTATTTATACAGATGCTCTTCTTTGCTCTTTTCTAAATTGCAGTGAGCTAATAAACACAATTTACATAATCTATGAGTAGTTCAACAGTTAACTCATATTTTTCTCTTTCCCACTGTTACAGAACCATTTTAGATTTCCCTTCTGCACACTGTGCTTTAGTTAATTAGATTATATTATTCAATATCGCCAAGAATTGGTGCTCAGTGCTGCAGCAGGCTCATGGTGCTGAAGGACTGAGTTCCAGACAGATGTTGTTCCATTAATGGGAGCACCTTTCTCTCTGCCATGGCTTTTGGTCAGCCCCAGATGGGCAGGGTCACATCAGCCCAGAACTGTTGGCAGCTGCAGGAACATCCCTGAGCAGGCCAGGGTGGTCTCCTGGGACACAGGGGCTCTTTGGGCCTTTGGTTGGGAGGAAATGAGTGGCTGGGTTAGTTCTGTGGCAGGGAAGGAAAGGAGGGGCTGAGTTAGTTCTGTGGCAGCAGTGAAAATTTGTAATACAAGTGATGAGAAGTGATGGCCAGCCCAGCGGGAGTGGGTGGGTTCAGCTTTGGGAAGGGGCTGTGGGCTGAGTCCCATTTGGGACACAGAGCGAGTAAACCCTGATTTGGAAACATTTGCTTTTACTTGGGGAGCAGTTTTGGAAAAGAAAATTAAGAAATAGAAAGGGCAACACTGACTGAATTAGTAATCCTACTTTTAGTTGCTAAAATTAGAAGCTCTAGAAGCCAGAGGGATAAGGGAAGCTCTGAACCTTCTGGCATGGATAAGTTCTATTTTTATACGGGTAGCATGGGTAGTGCTGCTGTCAGTGCTTCAGCTTGGTTGGCCCCCAGTGTCTTCCTGGGCTGTCCCCAGTGGCTCCAGGGATGGTCAGACTGGCTCTTTGGTGTTTGCAGCACCCCAATAACAGCTCTGCAAGCAGGTATTTTGCTTTAGATGTGTGCTGTTACCTCTTACAGCCTGCTCCGAGAAAATGGGAATATTTCTGCATGGTATTTCATTTTGGTAAGTCCCCCAGGCTGGATTTCAGTGTCCTCTAAGGAGAATTGAGGTTTTTATAGCACTTGGGAAAGCCTCTTAGGGTGTTGTGTACTCAATTACTCAATGGGAAGCTGCTACTCTGCCTGATTTCACTGAGGTATGTCAGAGAACTCCCTGCTTTTAAGTGTAAGGGCACTATTTCATCAGATGGTACCAACTTTGATGCTCACATTTGCTGGAATATTTTAGCTGAAGCAATTAGCAGAACAAGTAAAAGGCTGCTATTTGATGTGGGAACAGGAGGAAATGAAGTTACTTGTAAAATTTGTAGCATCCTGATTGTTGTGGGAATGTAAATCTTGTTCACCACATTCCTGGTTGTCCTTTGGATCTGAGCAAAGCTCCAAACAGCAGGAATGTTTCCAGAAGGGAGGTAGTTGTGTGGATCTGCATGGCAATGTGTGTCTGCCCTGGGTCCTGCTGGGTGCAGGCAGGTGATGAGCACGATGCCGGAGGTGCTTTAATATCCCTTGGGATCATCAGTGCCCTCCAGACTCCGTGGGCATTCCTGGGGTGCCGTGACCCCTGGAGGGGTCTCTGCCTGCAGCAGGAGCAGCTCAGGGACCACTCTGTGGGTGGGACCCCAGGGGGGTGTGAGGAGGAGCAGGAGGTGGCACAGGGTGTCCCTGTCCCCTGCACCTCCCAGGGTTTCTTGGAAAGAGCTGCTGAGCAAACAGCGCTGGGCAGGGCCCGTGGTCAGCCCGGCCAGCAAACATCCTGGGCTGCAGCTGTGCCCCGACACCACGTGTGCTCACACAGCTCCTGCAGAAACTGGGGTGTCCCCCTGGGCTGTTCCAAAAGCACCCAGAGGGTCTGCAAGTGAAGGTTTTTCTGCAGTAATAAACAAATGCACAGTAATTTTAAAACATGCTCTTTTTTTGGAAGTGCAGTTTTTGTGAATTGGATTTTTCAGCTGTGGGAAAACTTCTCTGTCACAAAGTTTGATTTGGACTGAGGTAAACAGTCTGGAGCTGTTATTTTTGATCCTGACTCAGGGTCATTTCCAAACCTCAGAGGGTAATTGGTGTGTAGATGGAGTTCTGTAAAGCTGTGTAATAATGGCACGAAAGAAGCTTTTGAGGCCAGTTTGCCCTTCTGCTATTCTGTGTTCTATATTGTGGCATTCGTCCTTCACACCCAAACTCCCTTTCAAATATCAGCATTTTTTGCAAACATGGACATTGTGATAAATTTTCTTACTTTAAAGAGCTTTGCTCACACTTGTACAGCAGTTAAACTAATTTATAAGTGTGGGGGCAAGTTGTTTCAAACATTATCTTCATTTTAAAGTACCATTTCGTTAGACATTGAAATAAATGTTCCATTTCCTTTGCCTCAGAGTCACAGAATGACTGTGGTTTACCTCTGCCTTGTTTCTCTGCAGACACTGATGAGCTGAGAGCACCAAGGAAGTTTGCTCTGCAGTTGTGCTTAATACTGTTTATTTTTCTTCCACAGAGAGCAGGGGACACAATCACTGGAGACACGGAAAGGTAATGCCTTTGTTATTCTCTGCTTAATAGACACACAATAGAGTTATGAATTATACTTACTGGTTTACTTTTAGAAGCTCCGTTGCAGTATTTGAGCAATAAATTTTCCAGATTTAGAAATCTCCGTATTAATATCATTTAGTAAATGTCGGAGTTTTCATTTGCTGACATCTGGTATAAGGATAGATTGGAAAGGTTGAGAAAATACTTGAGATAAAAGTTTAATTTCCCCTCCTAGTAATATTTTATATACTTCTGCAAAGCAGTAGATGTCTTTCCCCATCTTTTTTATACTTTTGAAATATAGTATTTCGGACTCACTCTGAGGATGAAAAACACAATGTGTGTCTAATGTGATTTTTGAAACCAACAGGCAGAGTTTTCAGTGATCTACATGCTAATTCATTCTACAAAATTACAGGTTATATTTGTGGCTTATATTTGATAAATGCTGAAAATGGGGTCTTCAGTTTGGCCTTTAGATCCGAATTGAATCAATCCATTCTAATGAAGAAAATAGTGATTTTTGTCTTTTGTTCCTCTGCAGTTTATCTGATAATGTCTGTTCATATTCATGTTGCACCCAACAAATCATATTAAAAGAATAAGTTTGACCTTTGGTATCACCACAGATTCTAATTAAGCTTAATTGGAATCTGTTCACATTGTGCTTTTGTGCATTTTCTCACCGTGTGTATGGCCCAAACCTATTTCAGAAACTGGACCATGCACTAAATGTACAACAAGTAGCTCCATTTCGAGTGCTTTGAGCGGACTAAGGGACTGACAGTTGCTGCTGATTCCCTTGGGTGCTGCAAACACCTCGGCTGAGGCGAGGGACACCAGGACATGGTGACCACCGAACACGGTCACCTCCAGCCTGAGTGTTCAGGACTGCCGGCGTTTGCATGCCCAGTGCCCGCAGAGGTGGCCCTGGGGGAAGGGGCAGGTGGCCCTCAGGTGCCACGTGTGGTTGAAGTGGCACTCCATGACTGGAGCAGCGCTGGTGCCAGAGGGGACACCGCGGCACAGGTGGGGTGACACCTGTCCATGGTCTCTGTTATCTCCCCATCCCTCTGCTCAGCTCACGAGGGCGTTATTTTTGCAGTGAGTTAAATATAGACCTGCTGAGTGTTTTGTTCCACTTCCCACCCTGAGCAGCCCCATCCTGTGTGAGGAGGGACAGCGTCTTCTTCACTAACAGCTGCATTTCATCTTTTATCTCTCCCACTTGAGCCTCAAAACTTACTGTTTTATTTCAATCTTAATTATTTATTCTTTTCAGCCTCTGTTGCTCTGTTCTTCCCTCACGTTTGCATCTCCTCCTTTCCAGTCCCTCCCTTTCGTCCCCTTTCCTCTGGCTGTGCCTCGCCAGGGTCCTTCCCACCTGACTTTTGGCATCACGAGGAACCCACAGACACTTCTGTGCAGTCACAAGGAACGGCCACAAAGGAATTCTGTTCTCCAAAGGAATTTAGTTCTTCCCAGAGCGAAGGTGTCTGACTGTTCCAAGAGGGCTGCACATGCCCAGTTTGGCAGGGACATCCCAATCCAGATGGAAGATCCCTGGTGGACAGGACACACGTCTCCACAGGGATCTGCAAGCAGATACTTTCCAGGGACATGTGACTTGATGAAGTTTTGGCAAACTTTCATTGCAAAAGGCTATTCTTTTATACAATCACTCTCCCTTTCCTAATCCTTCTCCCACACACATTGGATTTCAGGCCCAAAACATGACCATGTTATATCTTTTCAATATGTTGAAAAATATTTCCAGAGGCAGAATGATGTCTTCTTCCCCCTAATAAACTTCTTTTAAGTGACTTAAGCAGCTTAAACCAAAAGAAATCAAATTTCCAGACATTTATCCCATAGAGGTAGGCTTTGGGGAGCGGGACACAAACTGTGTGGGCAGATGGATATATTTGGAGGAAATAACATTATCTTCACTAACTGAAAGATGGGAAATCTGGGTTAGGGATTAGGATATCCTGGATCTGGCCCGGCACTTTGCCCAGGTTGGACCTCTAGCAGCCCTTCGGTGTGGGACACTGTCCAGTCACACCCAGACACGCCCCTGGGTGACACAGAGAAATCTGAGCTCTGCTTTAAACCCTCCTTGTGGCTGGAGGAGTTTCAGGGCTGCACCAAACAGTGAGCTCTGTCCCCTCTGAGCCTTTCTCCTGCTGAGGTCTGAGCGGGGCATCTTCCAGCTGGCAGCAAACATCCCTTCTCCTGCACTGGACCAGAACTTTGCACTTGGATCACTAAACTGAAATGCATTTCTATGAGCAAGGTAGTTTAGCTCCTCTTGTGCATTTGCAAGTCCCTTTGGGAAATTCAGTCCTCCCTATCTTTGGGGCACTCCTTTGGCCCAAAATTCTTAGCAAAAATACGAAATAAAACTGAGCAGCTTCACTCTTATTCCTTCTCCAATATTGTATTTCTCCTTTCAACATAACTTCTTTTAATACTACATAAGGTGCTTTAAGTCATTCATCAAATCTGTCTATAATTTTCACACTGAGGTAATTTTAAAATTGCTGTTAGAGTTAATTTCCTGTAAATACCCCCAAGCTTTATCTCAGGCCTCTTCCTGGTCTCTGCCTCTGATGTTCAGAGCCTTTCCTTCCTCTGAGATGCTCATGCAGAACCCCAACCACAGGGTGCAGGTGGTTTCCTGCACACTAAGGTTTCTCCAGAAGTTCTTCTGGTAAATGACACGGGCAAGTTGTGACTCCACTTGTGAGCTGGCGTCGTGATTTAGGAAATGACAGAACCACTCTGTGTAGGAGCGTTCTGGGGTTCCGGGAGGGCAAGTGGAACGAAATGTTCCTGGAGCAGCAGCCACTTTGCTGTCCTGCTCAGTGGGAGCCTTTGCCTGGTCATGTTTCAGTGAGAAAGGGGACAATGTAGAGTGGCTGCTGCAGAGCACCTGGCTCTGTGCTGGGCAGGGCTCTCTGGGTCCTTTCATCTCCACGTGGCTTCAGGAGAATGTTTGTGCTGGTGACAGGAAACCCCGACACCTCACACGGGTAATGTCACCGTGACGTCCCTCGGAGCCCTTGGGTGCAGAGCTTTGCTCACCAGCCCGGCCCTCAGGGAAAAACAGGCAGAAAAACTGCATCATTCACACACTGCATAGCAGTTTTTCTGATATTTGCACTGCAAAATACACCGAAATCCTTTGGCATCTCCCATGTGAAAGTGCTGCTCAAGTTCTTTTGCAGAACACATTTAGTCTTTGTAAACAACTCGTAAGGATTGTTTTAATCACAGCCACAGGGACGGAAATTATTGTATTTATGGTTGTGGTTAGTGCTGGAGAGGAAAGAAGAGAGAAATATTTTGAAAATAATGGTTTTGTCCACTCGTTGTGCACAAATACACCTGCAGAGCAGTGCAGCTGCACCTCAGTTACTTCAGCATGAAGTAACAGCCCGGAGCACAGTCCTGGAGCAGGGAAGGGATTTCAGATCTCCACAAAACGCTCAATAATTAATCTGCAATGAGAAATTTACTTGTTGTGATAAACAATGGAGGTTCTAATAACCTAAATAGAAATCATGGATCCAGGACAAGTGATGAAAAATGCTGGGACCAGGTAGATAAATCCAAAATGCTACGTGTGTGTATTAGTCCTGGTTCTAAAATATGGATAAGGAGAGGGGCAGCCTTTTTGTCCATAGAGATTCCATATCTGCCCCCAGCTGGGCAGAGCACATCCAAACACAGCACAGACACTGCTGAAGTCCATGTTTCTGTCCAACAGGAACAGCTCAGAAATACACCTGGGGAAGCTGTAGGATAGAACAGGGATTTCAGAATGAGCCTGGAAATGTAATTTAAAGTTTTGCAGTTATTTCCTTATTCATTGCATATTATCACATAGAAAAGGCAAAATACTATTTCTGGAAACATCCTGAAATAATTGTTTGATTTGTATTTGGGGTTTTTTAGTTGGTATAAGTGACTGCTCTTCCTTTTTCTAGATTCTGCAGTTTGTTTCAAATGCACTGTTACACATGAGCAAGAAAAGAAGGGTTTAGTGAAGATCAACTGTTTTAATTGACTGGAGAAATATCAGTCTAGGCTCTAATAATACCCAGCGCAGTGAGGTTCCTCTGTGTCCAAATTAATTGGTTTTCTAAAGTTCACATAGAGAATGTACTGCTCTGTGAGGAGAAAAGATCAGTATTCCTTCTTATGGGGTCTGTACATCTGAATATTTAAGGAATTATTAGATTTGGGGCGGAGTATTTGATAAACGTAAAAACTTTTAACAAGCAAACAAACAAAAATCCTCCCACAGAGTGTTGAAAACTGTTCCCAAGTGAAAAAATGAAGCTTGTTGTACATCTGACCACATGTGTACCTGTTTCTGACCCCATCTCCTGGCCACACCTTCAAAAGCCTGAGTGCAGGTTGTTCCTGCAACCAATAGAACGGGACTGAGGTCTTTTGGGATGGTTTATTCAGGTTGCACTGGTCAGGTTGTGCGTTGGCTGAGAGGGGAGTGCAGTCATTGGAAGTGATGCTTCCCGAGTGGGTCAAAGCAGGACTAAAGAAGAGCCCAGAAATCAGGGGAAATGCCCAGCAGGACTGAGGAGCCTTTATGGAATTCTTTTGGGCAGGGAAAAATGGGGCATTAATGACAAAATGTGCCTTGCAGGGCTTTGGGCATCTCTCCATTTCTTTCCCAAATGGTTTAGGCTGAGCTCGTTTGGTTTTCCATTGTTTCTTTCCATCTGTGTGATCTACAGAGAGCTCACAATGTCCAAGTCTTGCCTAGTAACTTTTATGAATTTCATTCCAGTGTTACATATCCCATCTTTTCACTGCAGTCTGGAAACTTCTTTGCCTCAGAACTGATAGATGTTTATAACTCACAGTGCACTTAAATTATTTAATTCTTTCTAACAATGGAAATCATCAAATGAGAAAATGCCACTTCTTGTCTTGCTGACTTAAGACAATTGCTACTGTGACCAACAGAATTTGGGAATACATTAAAAACGTCCACAATTCTTTTATTCCTGTTTTAATTTTTCCACTCAGTTGCTTTCCCATGCCTGCATTCCATCTCTATTTATATGAAATATGCAAATTTATCCCCAGTTTTGAGGATTTCCCCCCTCCTCCTTTTCCTTGCTCTCAAACACAGGAGGGGCAATGGTGTGTGTGAGGATTCTGTGCCAGGTGAGACAGACCTGCCCCCGATTCAGTGTCCTATTTCCATCCGTGCCCACGGTGTTTGCCCTGCACAGGGAGAGGCTCTGGTGCTGCTGCCCTGCTTTGTTCTCTAGCCCCTAGAGAGCTCGGGAGAAAGCTCAGATACGCCAGGGACAGTGTTTTTGCATTTTAAAGTGTAGAATTTTTGTAGCAAAATGTTACAGACTCTCAGCTTGGATATGTTTGGAAATGCCCAGCGTGTGTACATGCATTACATATTCAGATTTTCTGCTTTTTTTCCTGTGGTTGTTTGACATCTTTCCTCTCTCTGTCCTAGATATGCAAGTTCTGCCATTGACCATCCAGGAAGCACATCCATGAGGAAGGTAATGGGTTATAAGTGCACTTTAAAGAACCAAAAATTCCTCAGCTGTTCAATTCATTGGCATGTTTTTAAAAGATGCTAAAGATATCCCAAATCTTGACATTTGTCTGCTATGGACCAGATGAAAACAGAAATCTAGGAATAATTTCCATGTTCAGGAAATGGGCTGCTGCAGCCACAGCAGGTCAGTGTGTCTGCACTGCTTTTAGTTGTTTGGGAACCTTGGGATGGGTTCTGAGGAATGTGTTTGTTTGGGGAGGAGAATCATGCACAACATCGAGGTTGGAGAGAGGGTTGCTCTGAAGGCACAGAAAATTTGTTAAATACTTTTAAAAAATATTTAAATAATACAATTACTACGTTAGGGAGAGATGGGGTTAAAAATTGCAGATATTTTTGTGGTACCCATTTAGAGGTACCCTATTCTTCAATGGAAAATAGCCAGACATTGTTTTATTATTTAGGATTTGGCAAATATTTTACACAAAGGACAAACCCCAGAAGTTTCATTTTGTAGGATGGCAGTTCTTAATTTTGATTTAGCACTTTTTCACTGATTAGGGTGGATAGGGCTTTGAGCAACCAGCTCTGAGGAAGGTGTCCCTGCCCAGGGCAGGGCATGGAACTGGATGAGCTTTAAAGTCCTTTTCAACCCAAACTTCTATTTACTCTCTGATTTACAGTTTTCCTTAAAAACTCCTGAGGTTCCAACTGGTGGGCATCTGAGGAACCAGTTCTGCTCTTCCCTGGGTGTTTCTGTGGCAGCACTTCTCCTGCCCCTGATTCCATTGTGATCCCACTGATTTGCCTCCCTGTGGCACTTGGTTGGCACTCCCAGCCCCTGCTGCCCTCTGGGCTGGGCTGGCAGGGGTGCTCAGGGGTGGCTTTGGGCTGAGCCTGGCACCTCTGGCAGCCCCAGGGAGCTCCCCCATCCCTTCTGTCTCCCGTGGCAACTCGGGGTTCTCACTGTTCTTACAGTGTTTGCCACCCTGTTAATTGGGTTGGGGAGGTTCCTTTCTCTTCTGGAATATGGAACCTGAATTTGGTGCATTAGTGGTGCTAATTAACGACTGATTGCCAAGGTGCTGCAAAGCTTTCACTTTCTCTAGTTTTCTTGCTTTGGGTATGTTGTATGTGAGCAGAAACGGAACAGAGTAAGACTAATTAACTTAGCTTGTTAGAAGAACTAATATTTTCAGCTCTCCTTGATTTGTTGTGCTTGTATTTTCGTTATTTTTCAAACTTTTTAATTTAAAGAGGCACACCAGTTTCTGGTGAGTGTCCTGATGTGTTTCTTCTCCAGTTGTCCCATTTATCTGGCAGTTCCTTAAATTTAATCCCACATGAAAACTGTAGTTTGATTCCAGGGCTTTATTCCATCGTTATATTTTTTAGCCTAATTTGGTGATGCCTTTTTCAGTAACATCCCTTCTTTGCCTAATGCACTGGTATGGGAAGAGGACACTGAACAGATTGTTTCAGTCCCCACGAGTGTCCGTCCCCCCTCCCCCCACCCCCCGCCTGCCCAGGGCTGCTGCTGGGATTCGAGACATCAATAAAAGCCCCAGTGTTGCTGTGCACATTTAATGCTTTCTCACAGCCTTTGGTTTTTCATTTTCTGGCTGTATTTTACTCCCTTTCCTCCAGCACAGGAGCCACATTAACCTTTGTCTCGTCCTGTGCTCAGAACTGCTGATTTCTGCAAGGCACTGGAAGGGTTCAAAGCTGTGAACTGGTTAAATTACACAGGGGGTACCAAGAGGTCTGTAAATGTCCAGCCCACTCCTCCCTCCTCTACCTTCATTTCAAATAAAACGTGATCTCTCCAGTAGCTGGAGTCTGATTTCCAGCTGTTTGTTTTCTAGTGTGCTTAAGCATTTACAGGTTTGGGGTAAATCCTTGCCAGTTTTTGAGTCCTAACCCTGTTTTTAGGAGGTTTAAATAATGAGAAGCCTTAAGGGTTTTCTTCAGAACCTGTAACAGTTTTCTAATGCAGCCACAAAAGAAAGAAAGAATTACTTTTGTTTTCCTCAGAGTTATTCTGTCAAACTACCAACCCAACCAACTCCATTGTGTTTGTGGCTGGGAACAATTAAAGAACCTGACTTCGACATGTCATTGGGCTTTGCACATTAACAACATAATGTTTGGGGTGGATATTGCTTTTTGAATTTATATTTGTATGACTATTTCATCAATACTTACAAGAAACTTCAAATATCAGTCATTTATTAGGCCATTCATGTGAGTTTATGTCCTTAGTTTTCAAACTACTGCACTGCTATTTGTGCAAATAATCCTTAAGGATTTGACTGCCATTGTAATAAATACTTTCAAAAATTGGATTTTAATTTGCAGATTTGGCACTGTTTTCTTTATGACATTTGTAAGAGGCCAAAAAGGAGGTCCCATGATAAGGAATCCTGGGATAACAAACCCAGGCTAACCCTGGGGATGGACAGGAGGGAATGTCAGCTGGTCCCTGATTTTACTGTTACTGGCATTACTGTTTCATAATTTATTTCTTTTCCCTTGCAGTCATTCCACTACGCTTCCCTCAGGGTAAAGAGCAGGAAATGGTCAAAAGGTAACTCACCTCAAAATCAGAAACTGGGGCTCCTTCCCTGATAAAAACTTGATGTCGGTCAAGTCCTAAAGTTCAGCTGATTTCAAATATTTCTAATGTGCCAGTAAACACCACAGTGAAATCCTGAATTAAAATACCAAAATACACGTGTTATGAGGTGCAATATTGCTTGGCTGTGTGGTTCATTTTCCTCTGACTTAGAAAGAACGCAGGTAGTATTTGTATATTTTACCATTTCCCATTTCTTTATTCACAGACTATTTGAGACTTAATAAACATTAGAAAATTGCTTACAGCCTAAAAAATTCATATGGAAATACATAGCTCTTTTTATTCTGTTTTGGGTTTTTTTGGGGTTTGTTTTTGTTTTTGTTTGTTTTTTTTGTTTGTTTGTTTGTTTGGGGTTTTTTTTTTGTTTTTTTGCTTAGTCTCCTTAAAATGTTCCTTTTATTGGACTACCTGTTTTTGACACCTCTCTGAAATGAGCAGTTGTTGAGACCTTGGCTGTGGAGCGTTGCAGAACAAGTGACAGTGTTTTGGTGTTCTCTGAATTCCTTCCCTCTTTCACAGCTGTAGGACAAATGTAATTCTTGTATCTTTATAAACTTGATTTTTCACAGAAAAAAATGTCTAATATGTTAAGGTGATTTCCTACAAAGTTGTGGGTTTTTTTCAGGAAAAAAATGATACCATAACTACCCCCCACCCCCAGTTTTATAATATTTACAAGGCACACTAAAATTCTAAGCCTCTCAATGAGGATTTATTGAAATAACACCAAGGCAAAAACCTTTTCCTGGTGCTCTGCCTTGAACAGGATGCTGTAAATTTAAAATATCGTTGTTCACTTAAATTCAGGATAAGACATGTAAGCATGTGCATTGTTGTGGAAATGAACAATCTTTCTTTTGTATTGACTATAAAAATTGGGTTGAAAATTTCCCAGAATGTGACAGGCCTCGTGCTGCTCAAAGAGTAAGAGGAGATACGTGGGCAGAAGCTTTGTTTGCATCTGTACAGGTTGTGTCGTGCTCTGAGTTTCTGAGGATAAGTAACTCCGTTGCTACTTTGGAATGCTGCTGTCCCTTTTAATGGGACAAAAATGCAGCCTTGAGTGGGATGAACCCCCAGAGATCCCATAACCCACTGCACAAACCAGGCCCTTTTCATTTGGGGTTCGCTCTGGAACCGAAATTGCAGAGCGTTGGGGAATTTGGGAATTGCTCCTTCCGTGTCCTCTCCCTGAGCCTGGAGAGGGTTTGGCTGGGTGGGTTTTGGGCTGACTCAGCATCAGAATGAGTGTTGGTGTGACCAGAGTTGTTCTGGCTGGTTTTCCCCCAGGGAGCTCCCTGTCCAGCGTGAGCAGGAGGCGCATCTCCTGCAAGGACCTGGGCCACGGGGACTGCGAGGGCTGGCTCTGGAAGAAGAAGGATGCCAAAGGGTATTTCACACAGAAGTGGAAGAAGTACTGGTTCATTCTCAAGGATTCCTCCTTGTACTGGTACACAAACCAGAACGTGAGTAGTGCACCAAGTGAAAATGAAACCTTTCTAATCCCTTTGACCAAAGACTGTTTCCTCTGTGTGCTTGGGTGTGTCACTGAGCTGCCACCCTCAGTGCCAGCTCTGGGCTGCTCTACCTGCAGATATTTCAGTTGAGATTGTTTTTTAAAGTCTCCAAGTCCCATGATCAAGCATAATAAAGCAGCAGATGTTCCTGGCACTCTTAAATGAATGTCAGTAGTTAATACTTTTGCTATTTTAGGTGCTGTGTTGGTGTTGAAAGGTTTTCCAGGATCTTCAGCAAAGGGGGATTGGGATGGCTGGGCCTGCTTTGAGAAACCTCACAGTTACTTCATAGAAGTTATTGACATTGTGTGATGAATTAAATACATTTCAGAGTGAAAACAGTGTGGGAAAATCTGATCATTATTTTGTTTGACTGGGGGTTGTTCTTTTTATAAAACCCAAACAGATGCTGCTCCTTTCTCCCTCCTTTAATTCCATGTTTTCCTTCATCCCTTTTTGTTCTCTTTTGGCAGGATGAGAAAGCAGAGGGATTCATCAGTTTACCCGAGTTCAGGATAGACAGAGCAATTGAGTGCAGACGAAAACAGTGAGTACAGTGTCAATTTTGTTTGTAAACCAAAGGATGCCCTTGGAAGTTTACTATACATAGTGATAAACATTTGCAAAGTCCAGAGAAGTCCCTCAGAAAACCTTGAAATCTCTAAATAATACATCATAGATCCTCTAAGCTTTAGTATTTCTCTTCATTATAAAAGATATAATATAATGTAAACTTCATAAACTGGATTGCAGTGAATTGAATTAGTCTTTGCTTAGCTTGCCAGAAAGGCCAGTTGCAACCTCAGTGAAACAAGTAAAGCAAAGAACAAGGAACACTTGAGCCAAGAGAGAAAACTTTCTCAGGTTCAGAAAGGCCACGTTGATAAGAATCAAGTGTGCCATAAACAATTCCCAGAGGATACAGCATCAAAAATATCCCATCAAGAGATGGCAAATATAATCTTAATGTTCTTCTTTATGGAGCAAACTTTACAAACCCAATATTGTGTTGCTCTCAACTGCTAAAATATTTAGGTTCCATATGCAAAGTGAACACTGCATCATTGCTGATGTGCATATTGCAACTTGTACATTCTGCTCCCACTAAAAAGCACATTACAAGCTTTTCCATAATTAAGGCATATTTAATAACAGACACTCACTGGAAATCGCTTCCAAGCAGTGCTGGGATTGCAATTAACAGGTTTCACAGAACAATTCCAATGCTTTAAGACAAACCCTTTGCTGGTATCGCCTCAATTATTTGCATTTGTTTTCTTCATGCTTTCCTACTTTTAACTAAGCATCCTGGATTTTTGATGTGCTTTTCCAATGCCTGAATGCAGTTTTGGTTGGAAGCACACAAGTCCTACAACTGTGAGCACAGGTAGAGTAGGAATATTGAAGATTTGAGCTGCAACAGAGACTGCTCATGAGAAAATCAAACCTCCTCATTGCCTGTTCCTGTCTGCAGAGATTATTACTGTGTCTGAGAAGTACAAGACAGTGCAATTTCTACTTCCATTCCTCCTTTCAGCTAAGGCTTGCACTATAGAAATTACACATGAACTGAGCACTATAAATACCTCAGAGCAATGAGTAGATGTTAATAATGATATTGAACAAAAATGCAGGCAAAATAATACCCTTTTGTTAGAATATGAAGCACTTAACAGATTTCAGTGAGTTAACCAAGATCAAACAGAAGGGCATTGTGCACAGCTCGAAATAGCTTCCAGAGCTTTCCTCCAAGCATCAGAACTCTGCTCAGAGATCCATTCCTGGGGGGTGTGTGCTCCGGGAAAAGGCCGATTAACTAAAACTTTGCACACCACTGAAAGCTCAGAACTTTCAGGCTTTGAATCCTTTCAGAAAGAGGCAGGCCCAGAGGTAAAACTGTAATGAAGATGTTCATAGTATATTCTCTTTTCTCCTCAGCTGAATTTCTCTTGGATTTCTTCCTTCATGGACTATCATTTATATATATTTCCCCCATCACAAAACCTACACTTCACATTTGCCACTATTTTATCTGCTCCTCTGAAACAGCAGAGAAAGTCAGTGCCATGTCAGGCTCACTTAAATTTGGTATATCCAGCATTTGGGAATATTTGCTTTATCCACCTTGTGTCCAGCCACAGGCCCTGAGAGCACACCTGGAGTGCTCTTCTCTGTCCTGAGCTGCCTTACCAGGGATAGAGCATGATTTCCTTGCCTGATTTCCTCTGCCTGATCCCATTGCCTGATCCCATTGCCTGATTCCACTGAAAAGCTGGAATCCCAGTGTCAGTTTCCCTCCAGCTCTGTTAAAAGCAAAGTTAACAACACTTTGGGACTCAGCTTGGAATTCCCCTCAGATTTTGGTTATTTTCAGAGCCACTGATGTGAACTGTTCAAATCCTTCTGAACAAAAGGATTTGAAGTCTGACTGGGATAACAAATGGCTTTCTCTCTCCCACTCGTCTGCTGGATGGAGAGTTCTGTTTCTTAGTGTGGCTGCTCCTGATGCCCACAGCAAAGGGAATGGAATAGCCTTAAGAAAGCTTTCACAAAAAAATACAGTAATTGACTGCATTATTCCGCATGCTTTGATGATCTGCCTCAGTAATGCATTTAATGAAGGTCCCCTGATTATTATACCATGGCATTATCTCAGGCTGGTTCAGTTCTTCAGGCTATATTTGGACGTAGAATGACCTTGTCCCTATGAAAGGAGGCTTTTTGCATTGACCTGAAAACCTTCCTACTGCATTTAGGCAACACCTGCACCTTCCTGATTAAAAATGATCACAGTGTAGCAGAAATCAGGGTTCTTTCAGTCTGCATGCTGTGGCATGACAGGAATGTTGTGTTATTTTCAAAGACACTGGTAATTATAATGCCCCGTGATGAAGCTGATCCCCAAATGTAAAGATTAATTGAACTACATATATAATTAATCATTATTAACTAGTGCTTTGCCTGAACCTTCAGCAATTTCCACTTAGTGAAAACTTTCATTGCCCGGTTAATGCAAATTTAGGTATTAAATTTATCTAGGATAAATTGGCACTTCATATTGAAACTGAGCAGTCAGAACTCTGTACAAATGTCATTGATGTGGTACAGGTAGGCAGGAGGTTTTACCTAACACAGACATGGAGTTCTGGCTGGAATGTTACTGCAGCTTCAGTAATTTTAACACTTCTGAAAAGAACTTGACAGTGTTTGCAGACAGCAAAGACCACTTTTGAGCCACCAGTGGGCACCCCCAGGGAAGCAGCTTCCTGGGCTATGTTAAAAGTGGTTATTCCCTTATCCTTGGCTCTCATTACACCACATCTACGTTATTGCCTGCAGTTTGGGGCCCTCAAAACAAGAAAAATGTAAATATATACAATTCTTCTGCATTATTCATATTTCTACATCTTGAATTGTCTCCCTGGAGACTTTTCCCCAGTTCCTGATGCTGCTGTATCTAAATGCTTCCCTAATCATAATCTTGGTGACACTGCTGGGAGATGAAGATGGATTTATTGTCGTGTTTTGCAGAACTGCAAAGCACTGAAATGAAAAGTTTGCCCAGAATTGAGATCTCCCTGTCACAGCAATAAAGGCCTGTTGGCTGCAGTGTGTAAATGTGGAACAGTGCAATGCGATCCTGCAGCTGTAATTCCCACCAGCTCAGGAAATCAATCCAACACCAGGCAAAAGGATCTGGAGGAACACTCCTGTGGTAACCAATTCCAGCTGTTTGCTGGGCCCTGGCTGGTGGGAGCTGCTCTGCACAGGCAGCAGACCTGCAGGTTTCACTGCTCTGCCCCTGCCAAAACTCCTGCTCCTCCTGCATTTCGTGGCACAGGCACAAATTCTTCACCAACTGAGGAAGTGCCGCCCCTGTTGCACATCCTGATTTCACCTCCCTGCCCCTCCACTGAGGGGAGTTCCTGGGGGAATGGGGCAGTCAAATAAATAATCACAGAACCCCAGCCTGGGCCGGACTGGAAGGGACCTCAAAGGGGATCTTGTTCCACTCCCTGCCGTGGGCAGGGACACCTCCCACTGGAAAATGATCGACTGACCACAGATTATGTCACATTCCGAGAGCCCAGTGGAGCCAAATTCAGTTCTGTTTATCACACTGATTCATTCTGACTTTTAAAAGGTTGATTTGAAACCCAAATATTGGCATTTTAATGCTCTTTATGTATGTAAATGTCCTGTCCAGGAAAATAATCCTGTTTACAAGCAGGAACTCCATCATGTGATACTCTCTCAGGATTAGCCAGAAGGATTAGGATCTTTAGATCCACCACATAATCCTCTCCAATTCCAGCCAATCCTTCCACCTCAGCACTGGGACAAGCTGGGCAAATGGAACAGGAGACTGTGCAGATATTGCACAGAATTCAAACCAAAAATGTAACTATCCAGGAGCGTTTGTTTAGTCATGATTTTCTATTTTGAGCATTAAAGCTTAGTAGTGTGAGGAATTTCTGTATGGAGGTGCAGTGTTTACTAATTACTGTGTAATTAATGATGTACAGTGTCCTGCTCTAATTCTTATGAGTATAAAGACCTGCACAAAACCATCTCCCTTCCTTATCCACAGACAGGCAGCAGCTGCTCCCACAGGACCACTTGATGTTGCTGGCATTCAGAGGGCACAGGGCACTAAAAAGATCTGCATTAAGAAGCAGCACACAAAGAATTAAAAGACTTTTTGACACAAAAATCATATTATACTGATTGGGTTAAAGCAATCATCAATTTGATCAGAGTATCCTTAAAACTACATTTATATAATGATCAAAACTAGATAAATTAACAAGCCTGTGCCATCTAGTGGGCAGCAGGAAGTTCTGCCCTGTGGGGGATTTCATGTTTACTCACTGCCTTTATTTGAAAAATAGATGTAGCCTGGGGGATGGAGCTCTGCAGTCGAAAAGATCACTGCCCTGATGCCAAAACAATACTTAAATACCTCTCCATTCTTCTTTTAGAGTTTTTAGATGGTTTATGATGACCTTCTGTGCAAAGATAACCTTGCCTTTTATCCCTGTAATCTCATGAAAAAGGAAACTCTGCTGTAGGACTTTTGTGGAGAAAGCCTGTTATTGGATGCACTTGAATTAATAAAATATAAAAGAAAATCATCGTGACCAATGGAAGCTTCTTCAGCTTTCATTTTGGCTCTGAAAACTGCAGTCATTAATAAAACACTCATTTGCATTTAGGCTATTAATAGTGGAAACGTTGCATCACAGGTTCTTCATAATTACACGTGTAATGATTCCTAATCTAATTCTGAGATCTGGCAATTACCGTCTAAATGTCAGTATTTTAGCACAAATGTTATGAATGATAGGGTGGCATTTTTTAACATTTGCCAGCTAATCAAGTCAATAGTCTTTAAAGCTGGGAGTTTGTGGTTTCCTTGATAGAAATACTCCTTTCCATTATATCCCCACAAAAAAATTTGTAAAAATACGATTATTGTTCTCAGCTGAGGGAGAGCTCAGGGATTATATCACATAAAAGCATTAATAAAAAGCATTTTTTGTGAACTATAATCACTCATGCTGTCAGATTGATGGTTATCTATTGTTCCAGGGATTTCTAATTTAACATAACTCAGCAGCCCTCTATATTTCTTTCTGTAGGACACAAAACAGTCATCTCAATATTTGAGCAGAGGTGGGAGATCAAACATTTATTGCTTTAGTTGATCTTTGGAATACAACTAAGACATACTTCAATATATTCCACAAGATTTTCAAGAATTTGTTAGATGTGGAACATCAGTGGTTATTGAAAGGATTTGTATTTCTAAGTCATTCAAGGGCTTTTTGGAATGTTACAAAGCATCAGGCTCCCAAATAGGGATGGAATGAGAGCAGGAGGAATCCAGCTATAGATTTGTGCAGCCAGATCCAGACTGGAGGTTGCAAATGCCTGAGAAACCTGTCCCATGCTGGAGAATCACAGAGCAGGTCAGTCTTGGTAGACAGACTGAAAAAAAGGTGGGTTTATTCTTTGTGCTCTTTTTCCAGTGCCTTCAAAGCATGTCACCCCAAAATAAAGAGCTTCTACTTTGCAACTGACTGCCTTGAAGAAATGAACAGGTGAGTTGTGTCTCCTCTTTAGTGTGGTTTGTTCTTTATCCTGGTCTTCCACACCTCGGGAATACACTCCTGCAGAGCACGGGGTGCTGGCTCACGGTGTTCTCAGGACTGAGTCCACTTGGTCTTCCCTTAGCATTGCTAAACATGTCACCTTCTGGGGCTCACTGTGCTGAAATGTTCTGCCTTAACAGGTCTCAGTTCTGCAAAGGTAAGCCGGTTGTGTTGGTCTCATCTACGTTACTGAGACTTTTTTTGGTTAATGGGCATAAAGTTTATAAGGTTCTGATTTTTTGTTGATCAAGGTGGAAGGCCTTAGTGGGATCAGAGTTTCTGGTGTCCAAAACAATGCACACCCGCCAAAGCTCATACAGACCATACTCAGGTGTTGGGACAAGGGACTTTAAAGTCAGCTCTGGTGGCAATCCACAGTAACAGGCCACATGGCCTAGAACCAGGGAAAAGCAATTTGCAGTGATTTCTGTACCAGGAATGGGATTGAGCTAATGAGATGTATTTATTTTTGAGGGCAGAATTAAAAAGAAACATACATACATACATACATATATATATATATACAAGAAACAAAAAATCAGCTCTCTCTCTGCCCCCAAGAAAATTAGAAGTAATTAGTTTTATCCTCCACATCACTGTCCCAACACAGAACCGAGGCCAGCAAAGTTCCATTTCAGGGTTGCAGTGTGCTTTCAGATGTCCTTGGATGTGCTGGGAGGACATTCCAAGCTTCTGACTGGACGAGGCCCTGGACAAGCTGATCCCACATTAAAGCTGGTCCTGCCGTGGGCGGATGTGGGAACAGACACCTCCTGAGAGCTCTCCCAGCCCAGTTTACTCTGTGCTTCTCTCTTGTGACTCAGGGAGGAGAGCAGAGGTTAGGAAAAGGTGGGACGGGGCCTTTGATCCCAGAGGGCACAGTCAAATGTCCTCCCTCCTCCTGTTCCATCAGCAGTTTGTTTATTCCCAGCTGAGGTGCAAAGCAAGGACACATGGGACAATGTCACAGGGGAAGTCTTATGTCTTTCCTGACACAGTTGTCTAAAACTTTGAGATTTAGTTTGTTCTCACTGTTTGCCAACTGGGAAAGACAGAGCCACCTCAGGATACAGCTGGATTTTTCTTTGGAATACTGATGCCTGGAAATGCTCATTAAATGGAACGTTTCAGCTCCGAGGTTTGCAGGACACGCTGTGTTGATGTCGGAGACTGGCAGGGCTGAAACCGTCCACTGAGGAGGGTGAGGAGGGCCAGTTCCCAGGAGGGCATAAATCTGCTGAAAAAGATTTGTTCCGTGTTGTTAATGTTCCATTGTTCAGCTCTGTGGCTCAGATTTGTTTGGACAAAACCAAAGTGAGGCTGTTCTGCTGTTCTGGCTCTGCGTGGTCTCTGCCTTGACTTCTGTTCCTGTGGTAGTCTCGTTTGCTGAAGTGCCATCCATCATATTTATCTATTACACATAAAATGTTCTGCTCAAGGAAAACCAGCCTGTCTTGACATACCTTTGATGAGCTGCTTTTACAATATCCATTGATTTTTCCATGGGGAGCCAAGGAAGCTGCCTGTATGGCAGTGCACAGCCTTTGGGGGAGAGGAACAGCCGGGGAGGTGCCAGTGTGTCTTCTCATATCACACCATCACTTCACATCATTTACTTTCCAAGAGCCTTTTTCCTGATTTTTTTCGGTCTGATTCCCATGGGAGAAGGCAAAAGGTGAATTTCCTCTTGCAGTATTTTGTGCCGTATCTTCCCTTCAGCAGTGCTATTCCTGCAATTCACTCCTCACCCGAACGATGGATGACTCTAAAATCCCTGCAGCTTTTCCATGCTTCCTGGAATTCCTTCTCCCACATTCCCTGTGGGAAATTCAAAATGAGGAAGCAAGATTCATAGATGCATTTAAAACCTTAATTTTGCAAATCTCTCTCTTCCCAGTACATTGCTGACCGTGTAGTCTGAGGAAATAGGGCAATGCTTTGCCTGGTATCTCCCATTCCTGCTGCACCCCAAAATCTGATGGGGTTTTCCATGCTGAAAAGGGAAGGAGTTCTGATGTGGAGAGAAACATTCTTTATTCACTCGATGGGGGATGTTTACCCTTTCTTCAACTGCCTTTACCACCAGCTCTTGTTTTAACCACTCTTTTCAGCGTTACTTACTTCAGATTCCCTGTTTAATAATTTTTCCCACTCCAGAATGTTTCCATCTGCCTTTGCCCCAGGTGGGATGGATTTGTCTGTCCAGAGCGAGGTGCTCAGTTGGGCTGAGCTCTGCCTGCTGTGCTTTCCAGTGCAGACACACTTGGCTTTGCAAAATTAATGCTCCTGCTGTTTTGTCAGGTCTTACACGGCAGAGTCGTGTTCTTAGGAATGAATTAATAATGGCATTGATGAGCTCATCTTTTGCTTGGTGCTCCAAGCTTGTTAAAGGCCTTATTTCCCAGAAGTGCTTCGTCTATTACCACACACACATAACCTGTTTATGGCTTTAATTAGCATTGAATTTAATATTCGGTTGTTTTACAATATCTACTTTATTTAAAACTTACATGTCATTGAAGTCTGCGGTGCAGTGCATTTACAACCTCCTCATGGGCTCCAAGTATTAAATTTATAAAGCTGCTATTTTAGGCTGAATAATTTGATCACATTTGATTTGAATAACTGGGTTAACTTTGCAATTTTAATAACTCTCATAAATCTTTTGCATTCATTCAAAAAATCTAACAAAAGTCTGCTACTGAAACAGAACAATGATTGATTTTTACAGAGGTTACCCAATATTTTCCAAGTAAAGACCTGAAATATTATAGCACAATATTTCTCTTAAAATGAAACTGCTTGAAAATTGAAGTACTCTGAATTAAATCTCTACTGTTTTATGGGGTCTCCTATCTACTTTTATGTACGGAGTATAACCAAGTGAGTTACTCAAGACTTTCCCTAAATTATCCTGTTTATTACTAATTCTGCAGAACAGGAAAGGGACGTTTCAAACAGAAATCCCTGAAATGGAAGTTCCCAGTGGTGGTGTAAGTAAACATAAAGAGCAGGTTTTCCCCTTCCTCCTTTATGTTCCCATAAACTTGGTTCCAATCTGTGCCTGAGGCCACACAAGCCCTCTACTTTATTGTTCTCACAGAAGCTGCAGCACTGGTAAAACAATTTTGTGATCCGAATGAGCTGCAGGCTCCAGGGACTGGGAGAGACCGTGGTGCTGGTGGGAGTGAGCAGGGCAATAGTGCAGGGACACTACCCCAGGAATTGCTAGTGGGGAGCTGTAAGTCTTCCAAATCTCCTTTTCTTGGCTACTCAGCCAGCTCCTCCTTTCCAGGATTGCTGGATAACTCCCTACAGAGCTGTGCACTGCCATTTCCCCCTTCGTGCACTTTGAGCCCCTCTGGCTTACAGTGCTTCACTAAAGCAGTTTCCAACACACAATTGCAATTAGGCCTCCAAATGAGCATTCAGGTGTGAATTCCTCCCTGTGCAGGAGGGAAGATCTGCATTGCCTTTCTGCACTGGCTGAAATTACAAAATTAACTTAATCGACTTCTGCTGGAAATAACACCACTGGGAATTGATGCAGCTCTTCTGGGAGCCAACCAGCTGAGCTGCACTGAATATTGCAGCCCTGGGGACTGCAGCATTGGGCTCGTTTGATCTGATTTCTTTCAAACTATGTGGAAGTACAATTACATCTTTTCACAAGTAAATCAGCCCATTTCTTAAAAAAATTCCCTTCTAAATCCCGAAAGAAACTTCAGGTCATGCTAAGCTCAGTTCTCCTGCTAATGAGGAATGTTTCCTTTCTCCAGAGCTTTCTTTTGGCCCAATCGTTTGGTGAAAGCTGGGGCAAAGGCTTGAATAAATGAGTAAAGAGAAGTTCCAGCCCAGTTTTTGTGACTTTTTTGATAGATTTTCTTAGGGATTATTATTGGGTTTATATGAAATTATGGTCTATCAGCTACTGTGCTACGTGACTGTATTTATACTGTGAATGCTACTTCATTACCAGAAGGGTAATTTATTTGCTACAGAAGTAATAAACTTCTTTTGTCTATTATCCACTGGGGAAAACCAAAAACAAAGAAAAAACCCCACACCAAACCAGACTTCTGAGTAGAGAGGCCTAATTGTGCCTTTGTCTGATAGGGTGACGTTAAGAAAACTTGCAAATAAAAATAACTATCCCATTAAGCGCATGGAGTGGATGCACAGGCGGAGAGGGCAGGAATTGCCACGGTTCACTTGTCACCTCAGAGCCAGCCTGGGCTGTTCCCCTGGTTTTCCAGGCTGACAAATCTAAGAAGACAATGCATGAAACAAGATCAACAGTCATGTCAAATTATCAAACCAGAGAGTACTTACAGTTTATCCCATGAGTGATTTCACTCAACAAATCCCAGCAACTGTGACAAATGAAAGAGTAGCTGAGATGTTGGAGAGAGGAGCTCGTGGAGAACTCTCTGCTTGTGCTGTATTTCACTGGGACATGGCTTGGGCTCCTTCTGTGGTGAGGAAAATCAAGGCATCATTCCAACCATCACTGGCACAGGAATCTTTATTCTGTTAAATGAATATATTACCTGCAGAACCTTAGGAAACGGTGAAAATAATGTCCCTGAGGAACCCAAGTGGGAAATGTATTGATTTTTGAGGTGGCCAGTAAGAAAGGCTGGTCAGGGAGAAGGCAGCATAACAAGTACAAAATCAATTCTGAAATCTAATTCGGTATTGCAGAGAATTTTATAGTGAATTCTGGAATCTGATTATCCCACTGATGTAAAAAAAAATGCAATACAAAGCTTTTGATCAGAAATTAAATATAAACTGCATGGACTAAATTTCATGTCTGAAATAAATGGTCCAAGGGAATATCTATTTTAATAGACTTAAAGGTAACTTGATTTGAGTAAAATTTAACTTCCACTTTAGTTCTAGTTTCTTCTTTTAACCAAATAATCTCAAGTGCGGATGTAATCTCAAAAGTGAAGAGATTCTTGCACTGAAACACATGTTCATCCCAAACCTGAGGTGACAAAGGAGTGCAAGAATTAATGATGAAAAGAAGCAAGAAAAATAGGAAATATATAGCTATGTATTTATTCTATCCTCTAATGCCTCAGGATTTCATTGATTTAATTTTTAAGGGAACATTTAACAGAAAGAAATAGTGAAAGTGGATGGACTTTCTTGAATACACTTTCTCAGGCTATGTCCTTTATTTCCTCTTTCACTTCAATTCAACAGTTTCTTCTATAAACCAGCCATCTGGTAAGTGCAGGAAGTGTATCCAGAGGGTATCAGCAAATAAAACTTGCCTGAGCCACAGAAACCCACTTCTTCCTCACCTGCTCTCCGTTCTGGTTTACAGAACACTTTTAACTATAACCCTAAAAATAACAGCCTTGCATCTCTATTTTTTAAAAATGGTGATTTCTTCTGCACTAAAGTTATGAGTTCTCTCAAATCTGTGCTAAGTGAGATTGTCCAAGTTGTTTTAATTTTTTAATTGCGCCTTTTTCCTCTGGGCTGCAGAAAGAAACAGAGTGAGAAAGGGGGTGAATGTGATGCCGCCATGAAAACTATAGTTGCCTTCAGTCCCATTGTCCTTGGGGTGGCTCAGCCCCACATTCCGCTGGGGTGAATTCCAACAGCCGGGAAACAGAAGTTGTTGCATTCGTACAATGAGGGATGGCATGGTCTTGTTTTTAGCCCAGTGTGTTTGGGGAGCAAAGCCGCATGGAATTGTTTCCCAGTTGCTTGGCCCACGTTAACATTTCCCAGCGTTTCTGTTGGATGATCAGAAAGGGAGCGTGGTCCTGATGATTTGGGCCCTTTCAGGCACGATGCCCTGGTCAGTCCCAGGTTCTGGTGGCTGCAGCAGCTCCTCAGTCCCTCCCACCCTGGGTGCCTCTGTGCTCCTCACTGCCCAGCCCGAGGCACGTCAGGCTCTAATCCTCTGTTTCTAACCAGAATTATCTCAGTAAATTTAACTTCACATCCTACCAGGCAGCTCTGCTTTATCCCAAAGCGATGACAACAGTGCCTGTTTGTAACCAACAGAATTAATTAAAGCCAAGTCTGATTTATTTAGAATTTAATTGAGACAAAGTACAAAACCTACTCCTGCATTTCAATGACTTCACTTGAGGCTTACCTTTCCCTGCCTTTGGATCACCAGGGCACAGGCAGTAAAAAATAATGAACCCATTTCTTGGTCTCCTGTAGGTTGTTCCAACATGCCTTGGTAAGACAGAGGTTGTATCTGGGGGGACATTGTACAATATTGAAGGTACAATGGCGAGGCAAAGGATCCCTGGGCTGTTTAGTGCTGCTCCGTGTCATCATAATTTCTGGCTGGAATGCAAACCCTGTGTTCTAGTGGGTGGCCTAGAGTCAAACTTAGGACACGTGCTGGTTGAGTCAGTTAATTAGCAAAAGAAAGGAGTTCTGAAATTACCAAAGGAAAAAAAGCAGGGTTTGGAGAGGGGAGAGGAATCCAGCTGAGGTACAGGGAGGGGTGTGTGGCATTGCCCACAGGCACCTGCCAGCACAGCTGCTCTCTGCCTGTGGTCAGGGGGACGTCGCAGAGCTCGGGGGTACAACTCTGGAAAGCAAATGACACCAACCATCTCCCGGGTTTTTGCTGTAGCTGTTTGTCAGGTGTGGCACACAGAGCATGGCACTGCCCGACCTTCACTCAGAGGTACCCTCAGCCATGCCTGGGAGCCCAGTGCTTACAAGTGCTCCCGGTTGCCTTCCTGGGACCTGTCCTTTGCCCCCAAGGCTCTCAGCGCAGAGTTCAGAACCAAATGCCTGAGTTTCCAAGCTCCTCATCAAGAAATTTGATAACCCTGACTGCCAGGTTTCTTAAAAATGAAAGTGGTTTGCTCATCAAGGAAATTCATCAAGTTTATCCAGTGTTCCTTTTGAACTGAGTTTGCATTTCCTTGGGGAAAAAAACATTAACTGTAAGGGAATGATCTGTAATCTCAGCACTTGTGTAACTCCTGATTAACCTCAAAAATTTACTCATGCTTTTTTAAAAACACAAAGCCGAAAATGGAGATTCTAGTTCTTTTCTCAGAAGAGATTTTATCATTATATGCCACTGAACGTCATCAGATAACCCTTTATGTTGGCTTGACAAAGAGCTGACTGAATTGGGGTAAATGAGGTAAGAAAGTCCTTTTAAACCATAGCTGGGGATCATCTTGACTTTGGAAGAGAAAAGCCTGAGCAGCCTTAGAGAAGGCAGATTACCTTCATCTGATTCCAGCTTTGGCCATTGAGGCCATCTGTGGAAAGCTGCTCCTCAGGGTATCCTCAGGGTATCCCTGTGCTCCGGGAGGTCAGCGTTAACCCTCTGGTACCTACATGTGCATCCAAGGTTGGAACCTTTGGTGGGAAATTTAGGACAATCTAAATTTCCATCCACTGACCACCCAAATGGCTGAGTCTGCTTTAACTTGGCAAATGGTAATTAGTCCTAATTTATCATTGGTGCTTAAGCAGAACCTCAGTTGAAGGCACTGAGCCATCCTGCTTAATTGCCAGAGGCATATGGCAAAGTATGACTAAAACTATTTTGCTCCAATGCTAATGAGTTTAGAAATTTGTGAACAACTGTCAAAAAAGCTAGTGCATACAAACCCTTAGTAATGCACAGGGAATGATGTCATGCCATTCCTGCCATAAAGAATCTGCCTTGCAGGAGCCAAATGATTGCAGAGTGAAACGATGCTGGGGACCTCTGTGAAAAGCTCCTCTGCAAACCTGCTAATCCATTTTAAATGTGCTTCCTTTGTGATAAAGATGAGTTATTGATGTGCTGATCCAAATAATGTCTGTAAGCAGTGCTAAAACCCTGCTTTTGGTATCTGTGAAAACTGATCATAACTCCCAGTTTTATTTCCAATTTGCTTGCTTCTGTTTTACTGAAAGGCAAAGCGAGATGATTGTACAATCCTTTATATTTTCATAGCTTTGCGAGTAAATTAAGCCCTGTGACAATTCCCTGTAAGAAGTAGATGTTGTTGTCCCTTCTGGCTCCTTAGGGAAGGCGTAGATGTGTGCGGGGATTTGCTGGGGCTGCAGTGAGTCAGTGCTCCATCCAATATCCCAGATTAGGATCGTGGCCCTGAGCTCTGCAGTGCTTCCACCAGGAGATCAACGTGTTCAACTGGTGCTATTCTTAGAGGAGACTTCCCTCTTCCTTCATTTTCTGCCTCCTAGCTGTGCCTACCCCATTCCACACACCCCTCACAGAGGGTCAATAATAGGCACACCCCCAAAATGATTAATTTGGGGGCAAAGAAAGAAACCAGAACATCTGATGTGAAATGCCAAATTTTGCAGTACTTTCAATTTACCAAGTTTTGGTTTAGAAATCTAACATTCCATTAAAAAGAAAAAATAAAGTTGATATCACAGCTCAACACGACCAAACATTTATATCACCTGTATTGTGAATCCAAACTAGCAAATAGCCAGTGGAATTGCCATAGCCTGTTTTAGCTTTCTAAGGATGCAAATTTAATACAACTTATTTTCTAATACAGGCTTTCCTGCAATGATCATCATAATTCTGTTTTCTTTTCTAGTATTTTGGCAATTCAGGGAAATTCTTGAAGTTAACAGAAGTAGCAGTTGGAGTAAATGTGCTCCTTTCCGCTGTATCTCTGGAAACCATTCCTCACACACAGTGCTCACATGCAGCTTGGAGAGGGCTGGATTCTGCATTTACAAGATGTTCTTTTAAGTATCTCTTCCTTATTTTCTCTTGTTCTATCAGATGGATGAATCGTTTGGGTCTCGCAGCAATTGGTTACACACCTGATGACAAGGACATTCATCCAGATGAAGGTAATGTTTCAGTGGTTATAATTAGGAGAGGAGAGCAGACAGCACAGGTCTGCTCAGTGTGTCAACAAACCTGGAGATGCCACAACTGACTCCTTTATTAGCACATATTTTCAAATATCAATTTTTATAAGAATCTGTATTCTTGAGGAACTACATTTATTGGTGCTGCCACCAATAAATTAAGAAATGCTTAAGTGACAAAGAGACTGCAAGGTTCAGGGTGAGGTGTGATTTCCCAGATCCCAGTCCTCAGGGATGCTGGTCCTCCTAAAGTGGGTGAAGACACCACAAACACAGGGCAACGTGTGCTTTAGAACTCTTTTTGTGTCTCCTGAGTGCGGGGGCCAGCCTTGCCCTTCCCCATCACCCATGGTGCCATGATGCTGACACGATGAAGTTTCTCTTTGACACCCTGTGGCCAGGGGTGTGTTTTTATGTGCAGTGGGAGTCAAGTGCCCAGCCTGTTTTGTGTAACTGCCCTAGAGCACCTGGAGGTTCCTGTGCACATCTGTGTATCTCAGTGCTAGGTGTTTCCTCCGGCCCTGTGGGTGACTGGGGAATGTTTAGCTCACCACGCTAAGGATGTTGGTGAAATGTGGGACCTGCTTTGTCATGGGAAAGCACAGCCTGAACACGGAATGCTCTGTTAGCAGATTACTGGAGTGAGAGCGACCAGGACGACATCGACGGCTCGCTCACCCTGAAGCAGGAGGGCTCCTCCACTCTGTGTGACACCTACCATCGAACACCCTCAGTGAGTCCCAAATGTTGCGTTTGACAGTAGGGCCCCAGGAAATCTCTGTGGGCCTTGAGTTGCACTTCCCTTGTCTCGGAGTATTTAACTTCCGTAAAGGCGGAATAAAGCCGGATCTCATTGTAAGAATGGAATTACTGCTGTTCCTCATGAGCCAAACCTGGATGTTTCCATAGCAAGTCAGTGACAAAGGAAGGAGAGGTAAATATCTCCTGACACAGACCTGTCACCGCACTGTAAATATGGCCCTGTTTTTGTAGGATTGGTGAGACTACACCTGATAATAGGAACAGAATGCTCAAATGTTGACTTCACTGCAGAATATGAGAAGAATGTGGTGGATGGGTTAGTTTGTATTAATTGAGACTGCTTTTCAAGTATAAGTATTGGATACTGCAGGCTAGAGATTAAGTTCAGCTCACACTCACACAGTAATGATGTTTTAGTTCTTTTTCTGAGAACAAATCTTTCTAGGCAAGGGGTTTTTTTACAGTATTGTGCACAATACCATAGTGGTGACAGTATTGCAAATAGAACACTTCTGTTAGACAAAACACAGACAGGCTGTGATAATTATTCTATGTTTCTAAACACAGATAGGACTGTTCTCTATTTTTCTTTCAGATTTTTCTTCAGCGTGAATGACACACGATCCTCACACAGCCAGAACCAAAGACAGAGTGACTGAGACAACAGCATCACATGGGTGACGTTCAGACTGATTTTCACCCATGTGATGCTGTTTTATCAACTGGGATACAGGTTAAGCCCCTCCCTTTCTATTTTTCCACATTTTTGCCTTTCTCTTTTTTTTTTTTTTTTAATTAAATCTATACACAGACCCAGCAGAATTAATTCCAATAATTTCAGCCGTTCAGCAGTTCCCCAATCAAAAATCTTCCGGAGTGCTGAAATTTTTGTTGTTTGGGTTTGTTTGGTTTTTTTTTCTACTTGGCTGGATACACATCCCCTAAAAAGGGAAAGTAAATCCAATTATGGTTTCTTCTGGAGACTCCCATGTCTTCATGGCATACTGCTGGACTGAGTGTAAGCTGGACAGGTCTTCAGGGAACCTGCACCACTGTTACTCTGTTCTTTCCATCAGGACTTGCTCACGGGCAAAGAATGTGCAAAACAAGAACAGGGAGTGGTTAAAACACAGCATCTGCATTAAAGTTCTCACTGCTAATTATCTTCTGTTTCCAGAGGTTCACATTATGACACATCAAACACATCAGTTCATTTGATTACTGTATGTCATGTAATGTTCTGCACTGCAGTCCCATCCTTAGGTCTGTTCAACATGTTGCCTTACGGGCAGATGTTTTTATGTCTTTCCAGGTGAATTCTTCAAGTCCATTCCCCGAAGCCAAACAAGGTCGCCACTTCTCCAGTGAGTCGACATATTCGCACTCCTCCGCCGAAGATTCCCGGCAGGACACGGCCGGCAGCACGCACTCCTCGGGATGCAGACCTCCCTACCGGGAACGGCGCTCCTGGCAGGACCTCATAGAGACGCCCTTAACCAGTTCCGGGCTGCACTTCCTGCAGACTGTCCCTCCTGAAACCGAGTACTCCAGCGGCCGGCCCGGAATGTCGCCGGACAAACGAAGACAGGCCACTCTACCAGTGCAGAGGCGCCACAATTTTGAGCAGGATGGGCCCTTCCCATTGGTGGAGTGTCCCAGGGGACACAGCTCTCATGGCAGGCCCCAGAAACAGCGCAGCCAGAGCCTCCCCCGGAACAGAGACGTCAGGGCCAAGGGCCACGTAAAGTCCATCGAAGGCATGGAGGACAGTCTGGAAGAGAATGTTCCTATAAGGAGGCATAACAGTTTCTGTGCAGAAGGTAAGCTCTAGGAGAGGTTCTGATCCTCCTGACTGCCATCAAAAGCCAGGGCAGTATTGCCAGTATTCCCAGCAAGGGCTTTGTTGTTAAACTGCTGGCTGTTGGCAAATTCATCCATCACTAACAGGAGTTTGTTTGAAATTCCAGAATGCAGCACTAAGAATAGAATTTGGGATTCTCCAAATGTTCTTTTTTTATCAAAATAGACATTGAGGAACTGTGTAATAGGGTTACTTTATTCATGGAGTTGCAGTATTGCTGCATTTGGAGACTTCAATGGAACTACTAGATTTGTTGTTAAGTTTCTTTATTTTCTTTCAGAAAACATAAAAGAAGTCGAAGAAATCACAGACGGTCTGCAAGAGCTGTACAAGACCCTGGAGGAAGCCAGTCTGTCAGCTTTTGGGGAGCAGCGTCCTTCCACCAAGCAGGAGTTCCGCAAGTCCTTCGTAAAGCGATGCAACGACCCCGTTATCAATGAAAAGCTCCACCACATCAGAGTTCTCAAGAGCACTTTAAAAGTAAGTTTATCATTGACTTTGTGATAAGGAGTATAACCCAGTAGAAGTATAACTGTAGAATAGCAGGATGGGTTGCGTGGGGAAGGATCTCAAAGCCCATCCAGTGCCACCCCCTGCCATGGGCAGGGACACCTTCCACCAGCCCAGGGTGCTCCAAGCCCTGTCCAGCCTGGCCCTGGACACTTCCAGGGATGTGGCAGCCACAGCTTCTCTGGGCACCCTGTGCCAGGGCCTGCCCACCCTCCCATGAAGGAATTTCTTCCCAATATTCCACCTAACCCTGCCCTCTGGCAGTGGGAAGCCATTCACCCTGTCCTGTCACTCCAAGCCCTTTGTATCTTACTATTTTCTGTGGATAAGCCTTTCTTTGTAGCTTTAAAATTAAGTTTCAAGTAAATTAAACATCCTTAAAAGCAAACATGTTACAGCTTAAGGGAAAAAAAAAGAATTATTATTTGGCACTCTGTACAGGCATGTTGTAGCAGGTGCCATGGACTGAGTTGTCAAAAGTTTAAGTTGTAATAGTTCCTGAATCTGGGTAAAATATTCCAGTGTTCCTGGCACTCTGCATTAAAGTGAAAGGAGAAATAAAGGGCTGAAATACCAAATTTAATTTTGACACATCTTTCTGGACTTTGCCAGGCGAAGGAAGGGGACCTCACAGTTATCAACAGCCTTCTGGATGACCCCAACTTAACGTCAAAGAAGTTCAAAGATTGGAAACTAAAGAACTATGAGTTTTTCCTGGACATTTGTGAGTACAGTGCTGCTGGGAAATCCCAAAATGGAGCCTCAGAACTGGGGAGCTCAGCCCCAATGCTGACACACACGCACTCCTTCATCGAGACCCACGTGTGATAGCAGTCCCCTGGGTCACTGCTGGGTGCCCTGAGAACCCACACTGACATATTTATTGATAGCGTGCTCAGCAGTGCTGTAAATACTTGGGTAAGACAATAGTGCCACAGGATGCCTACTACATTGCATGAGAAGACAATAATATTTTAAATGGGTTTTTTTTGTTTGCTATTATCAACCAATGTCCGTTTCAAGCTCTGCATTAGGAAGAAGTGGTGCAGAAGTGTAACTGAAAATAAATACCAGTATATTTAAAGTACTGTACTAAAACTAAGCTTATAGAATCAGCTCCTATGATCATTTTATATATTTAGATATATAGAAACACTTATCTATGTATATAAAATGTAACATGGTAGTTGACATTTCCTTTTAAAATGCCCTAAAGTTCACATTTTCATACACTTTTTCTTGAGAAAAAAAATAAAAAAAGGAGACATAAATACATTGGCCACTCTTAGAGATGAACGTTTATTTTTGCAACATTTCCAGGTAATGACCATCTTTGCAAATAAAAGGACAGAGTTATCAAAATGTAAACTCAATCCCTATAGTGTGCCTTAAAATGTACACTGTACATCAAACAAATAGACCCCAGTCTGGCCCTATGGGCACCCTGTACATGCCATTAGATACTGTGTTAGTAACATGCTGTGCCTGCCTTTCCAACGAGGGAACAGGAGCAAGCAGGGAAGGCACAGGGGTAGAACAATGTTGGTTGTTCACTAATGCTGCAACTTCAACTGGTTTTCATAGAATTTGAAGTATTTCATGGTGAAAGAAAAAAACATCTGCGCTGAATAAGGTACCTGCTGCAGGTTTGCATCGTTTCTTCACTGTGAATTTAAGTGACACATGACTGTGAGTCACAACATTCAAAAGAAGCAGGAGGAGGAAGTTTCAGAACCTCCTTTACCAATCAATTGCATTCTGTGATACACTGACATCTCTAGCTGAGTAAATTATTCAGAGTTATGTAATGTCTGGCAATAATTTTAACTGGTAGCAGTACATTAGCTTGTGGGTGAAGTGATTCAAAGCATCATTTGAAAACCAATCCGTGTGGATTGGTTGGGGAAGACACACAAGTC
Source organism: Grallaria varia (assembly GCA_013396735.1). Classification (NCBI taxonomy): domain Eukaryota; kingdom Metazoa; phylum Chordata; class Aves; order Passeriformes; family Formicariidae; genus Grallaria; species Grallaria varia. The sequence goes on from VWZG01002872.1 coordinate 281,946, forward strand.
ACACAGTGTATTCCATTTCCTTGCCTGGGTGAGAATGGTTTCTAAGAATCAGATTTTGGAGAAAATACTTGTATTCTTGGGGGGGTGGGGAAAGATTACTCTGAATGCTACTGAACAGAAATTTCAAACACAGTTTTCTTTGCCTCTGCTTGCCAGAATATTTCTGAAAGGCAGAATGAGGGGGATGTGAATACAGCTGATGTCATTTCACTGAAACACTGATATTCACTGGGAATTTTTTCACAAGAGAAACATACTTGTCTCCCATACATCAGGGACTGTAAAATCCATGCAATTTAATGTAATACTGAGCTCAGTCAAAACTGTTATCTCGGTGAGGTCCCAGTATCCAGGAAGAGGTTTAATTATTCCCAAAGCCAGGACTGTGCGGAGGTGTCCTGTGTATTTAGTTGTCTCCAGAGAGCAGCTGGAGGGCAGATCTTGGCCACCAGCTGCTCACCAACGTGCCCTCATCCCACTCCTCAACAGGGCAGGGGGAAAAAATGGCAGGGAAAAGCTCCTGAGTTGAGACAGAGACAGGGGGATCACCCACTACGTGGGCAACACCAACCTGACCAGGGGAAAATCCATTTATTGACAACTTAATATACAGTTGCATAGTAACAAATGAAGACAAAATTAAAAACACCTTCCCCTTGACTCCTCCCTTCTTTCCAGTCTCAATTTCATCCCTTCATTCCCAGCAAGAAACAGGATAAATTAGTGAATCCAGTTAGAAACCCATTCATACTGTATGAGCAAGCATTAATGGATGGTCACAGAATTAGTTAAATAGATGGAACTTTCTATATTCCTAAAGAAATTTTAATATGCCTTTTGTTTCAAACCAAAAAAGATGGCTTGTGCTTTCATAATAAAAATAGCTACATTATTTTAAAATAACTCTTCAAGAGGATTTCAAATGCCACTGCATTGTTACTCAAGACAGAAATGACAATTGTCCTCTGAGCATGTTCAGTGAAGTCCTGAATAAACAGGGAAACAAGGTCTTTTTCCTCTAAAATGCTACTTATAAATACAGCTGAAATGATAAACATAGTTGGGAAGAGATATTTCTCAGAAATAACGCAAATAATAAGGAAAATAGATTATCTCCATTTCAAGTTAAAATAGATTTCTGAAATATGAGTAGACGAGATAAATAGTTGGGAGTTCATACCTTTGCTCAGCTTATCCTTAAAATCTTTGTGTCATGAGATCATCGTTCTGAAATTCTCGGTATTGTGAGTCTGCCTACTGCTCCTGGAGAGCAGCTCTCAGCAAATGTGATTTGCACTGAACAGGCCAGATAAATTATCCAGGAGATTCATAAGGTGAAATGAGATACACTGGAGAAATTTCCTGTAACGGGCTTAAGATTAACTGGGGGAAAAGTCTGAAAGATTTATCTGGCATTGCTTGTGCCTTAGAGCAAGCAAAATTTAATTGCTAAATTAAGCAATACCAAGACTTCATTCTTCCCCAAATGTCAGGTGGCATTTCACAAGAACTTTTCGTACTTCTTGCACATGCACTCAACTCCAGCCTACAGTCCTGCCCTCTCTGCCAAGAGTTTCGTCCTCCTGGGTGTAGGTACCAATTGGGCTGTACTGCAGAAAGCAACGTCCAAATTTCACCATCTTTGAAATCACCTGAAAGCAAAAGGCAATACAGATACTGTACTTAAAAATCCATGCCCCAAATCCTGCTTCTGTACTAAAATATGTTAAATTCTCCTGGACCAACAGGTAAACACACTGTACAAAGCAGCTGTAATTGTGGTAGTTTTGATCCCATGTTCTTAAATAAGGAAAAAACAAATCTTGGCTGTTGAGCTCATCAAGGGACATAAACAACCCCAGTACAATACATTTCTTAATTTACAAGATTTCCTGCCAGAATGCTCAGGTAAAACTTGGTTCTTAACATGCACAGCTGCACAAGGAGACTATTTGGATGTGTTGTATTCATCTGGATCTTACTAAAGTTAGTGTCTTCATTCAGAATTCTTTTCAGGTGAAAGGTTTCAGCCCACAGACTCTCCTGAGACTGCACAAGCTGAATCCTTTTGTTACTGGCTATTTTTTATGACGAATGATTTAATGTTCCCCTTAAGGTACTGATTCCCCTCCTTTTTTATACTGTTCTGTATTCAGTGACATCTCAGATCCCTGAAAGTGTCTTGGTAGCTTCTCTCAGAGTCACTTCCTGAGAAAACTGAGACGTTTTTCTTGGTTTCAATAATTTAAGCGAAAACTTCCCTGAGCTTGCTCTAATTGATATGAACAAGAACCAAAGGAGGAGGAGGAGGTTCTCACCCATCTGTATATTCAGCTCCAGGCTGGTGCATTTTAAGCTTCAGAGGTTTTTTCCAGGGAAAAAGCAATGAGTGTTGCAGAGAATTTCTCCATGTCTGTGGCCCTTAACTCTGTTCTTACTCTGCAGCAGCCACAGCCCTGCAGGCCAGAACGCTCCCTCTGGTCCAAGGTCCTGTGAAGGACAGGACAAGCACTTTGAAGGAGTTGCTTTACTGGGCAGGGCTCAGCATCCTCAAAACTTGTGGAATTCTGCTGGTGACCTTTAGAAGGCTTCACTTGAAATGTTAATGGGACTTCTGGGAGAAAAATGAACCATCTGGTAGGACTTGTTTAACTTAACGCAAATCTGAGGAGAATGAAGAAAATTCCTCTTATCTTTGTCTCAAGTAATGCAAACCAACAAAACCAGCCCCATCTGCCACACGTGGCAGCTGCGCCCAACCTGGAACACAAAGAGATCCTGACTGTCTCTGGATCCAGTCCCGGAGAGATTCCTTAAGGAATAGAGTACAGTCTTGTCTGTATTACTGGGCTTCAACCTGAAAATCCTATTTGTGGTACACCCAGATTCCTGGAGTGTGATGTTAGAGAAATAAGCAGTGACTTGGTCTCATGGAGGATTTTAATTTCTCCTTAGTTATCACAGAAGGCAAATGATGCCTTTCCAGGGAAGACAGAAGGGCACAGGTTTTCCATGGTAGATTTTCCATGTACCACATGCCTTAGGCCACTGAGCTAAAATCTCATTACAGACAACACGCTGTCTTCCCTGTTGCCACATGATGTTTATTTACCACTAGGACAAAATGGGTAATAAGAGAAAATACTGAAAAAGCAATATTAGCTAATTAATTTATATTCAGTAATAAAAAGCTCTTTTTCTTCTGGAATGTTTCCTCATTAAAACTAAGGCTCAGGGTAGGTTTTCCAGGCAAAACGTTGTGAGGAAAGGTATCTCATGTCCTGTCTCAGAGGAATTCACACCGTGTGGCTGAAGCTCTCCGTGGGTGTTGGGTGGGCACAGATCTGAAAATCACACCTGACAATCCCCCCTGAGCTTTGTCACCTGATGTATGGAAAATGCATGGCTATTTAAACCAAAACTAGGAAGTTGTATTTTCTTAGTTGACGTGTATAATTATTTTCTTTACTCCCATTGCATATAAGCATAATGCTGTGTTTCACATCAGCTCCACTCACTAATATGTAGGCAGGGGACTCTCTACTCTTGATGTAACTAATAGACAAAGAAACAGGTTTTTAAAGCTTAGTTTCTGTATTTTACGGGTTATACCATACTTGCACATTCAGGAGGAGGATTAGAAATAATGTTGTTTAAGCTTTTATCAGGTTTTGAGATAGGTGATATACTACTGGGAGCTACTCTTAATAAAGGTATTTGAATATTTCAGACAGATACTGCCTTCAGGAAAAGAACCATATTCACTTTTAATGTAGGCCAGGAAGGTATATCTTTATTTTTATTGAGCACATACATGTGTTAGAAGTGACAGTTAGGAACTTTATGCATTAATGCTACTGTATGAGCAGTATTTGAAAGAAAGCGATGTTGTATAAATTATAAAATATGTTGACAACCTGCTGTTTGACCAGCTAAGCCCTCTAGCTTCTGTCCTCACATTCCTAGAATATTGTTCATCCTCAGGCATTGGTGAGGGTATGAATACAGACCGTTCTACTGACAGGAAATGCGTCTGTCTGAATGCTGCAGATTAACTAAGGATGTCACATCATACATATGAACTCCTGCATTTTTTCACTAACAATCATGAAGCAGTTACGTCTTAACAAACTGTATTCACTGGCCAAAATACTGGTAAGACCCTGTTACCAGTTAAGACGTATGTTTTACTGAGAAACAAGGATTTCAGCTTAAAAATCTGATGAGAAAACAGGTTAGGATATAAGAGAAATGCACTAGTATTAATAAACTTTTTACATTTGACACATACTGTATTACAAAGACAATATCCTTGTAAGACCATTACTTGCTGGGCCATAGGTGACTTCTGTCTAGGTTACTAACTAGCTAATAAACCTTGTATAGAGCCTTTTTTAGATAATGCTTCCATGTATGACAATGTATGACACCCTTGTACTATGGCTTGCACTTTACTTGCATTAAACTGTGAAGTAGGCTGTAGTAATGTCTTTGTATATTCAGGGGTTGAAATGCCAAAGCACTGGAGTCTCGGACTGCCAGTGTTCCAACCTGGCCCACCTGTGTTCTGCAAACCCCACCCACTCAAACCTTTAGCAAATAACGCTCTGGGGTCTCCATGGTCTTTGTTTCTTTGTAAATAGAAACATTCTTACTATTTCTGTAGCAATAGGAGGTTATAAACCAAACTTTCACTAGGACTGTTTTCAATAACAAAATAAAAATAAAAATCTATAGCGCCTTGTATAAAAATCATGGAGACTCCATGACCTGTGGGCATTTTTGTTTACAAGCAGTATGTATATATGTATTAGAGGCAGAACTGTTATTTATCACAAAGTTATGTTGTGGATGACTCTTTCTTAAATAAATATATGTTTTCTGTCATTAAGAAAAAAATCAGTATTTTAGAGCCATCTTGAGAAGTTTGAAGTGTCAAGCTTCAAAACTGGAGTAATCTCCTGTGTTTCAGCCTGTTTTTTCTGATGGGAGCTGAGAAGTAGTGGCAGCCCGCTGTCCCCTGCAGGGAGAACGCCGGAGCTGTGACTTTTGGGGCATTCTGCAACTTTTTTGGGACACCCACCTTGCTTAAGGCTCTCTGAGCAGACGCGCCGCCGAAACCGCAGCGAGTGCCTCGGCTCACGGGGGCTGTGGAGAGAAAATTAACTGCTTAGGCTCAGACAGGTCAAACGAGGTTTCAACCCCTGGATAATACAGTATTTCTTCAGTTTCACAACAGTATTTTTAATTTTATACTTGTCTATGTTGAGAGATGATCCAATAGTTTCTATAGGCAATGAACATTAGGTTTCTTTTCTCCCTCTTTCCAGGTGGGTTCTGTGTGAATTACTGTAACCGGCTGCGTTTTTTCTATCACAGATTATTAACTTGTTAACTTTTTGTGTGTCTACAATGAAAATTTATGAATGGAAAACTTCACTGTGTGTTGCTCACTGGGCATATACCTCATGGTACATTGCACAGACGTGTAAGTTGTAAGTTGCACTGCAACATTAAAAAAAAAAAAAAAAGGAACATATTGCTCTTTTTTCAAAGATATTAACTTATTTAAGAGATATAGTCTGTACATTATTTAAAAAAAAAAAAAAAGGCTAAAAAGAAAAAAACATTTATTCTTCCTAAATTCAAACGAAGCTTTTGTTTCGGGAGGGGGCGGGAAAAAAAAGTTGTAAACTTCAGTTGTAAATTTGGACCTCAATAAACGAATTATCTGCACTTAGATTGTGTGTTTATGGGGGTTTATGTGTGATCCGAGCTGAGGACGATCCCTGTGTCCCTGAGGGCAATCCCGGCTGAGGGACATCCTCGTGTCCCCGTGTCCCTGAGGGCGATTTCTGTCCCTTTGAGGGCGATCCCTGTCCCTGAGGGCGATCCCTGTCCCTGAG
>VWZG01002872.1:288136-313826 GCA_013396735.1 Grallaria varia
GGGGATCCCGGCTGAGGGCGATCCCTGTGCCCCTGAGGGCGATCCCTGTGTCCCTGAGGGCGCTCCCCGTTCCCCCCAGGGCAACCCCAGCCCCACCGCAGAGCTCCCCGCGCCCCCGAGGCCGGTCCCGCTCCGGCCGGGTGCGATCCCGCCCCGCTCCCTCCGCCCCGCCCGGCGCGGCCCTTCCCGCCCGCCGTAGGCGGCGCTGCCCAGCATGGCGGCCAAGGTGAGTGTCCCGCTCCCCTGGGCCCTCAGAACCGCCCGGGACAACCGGGAGGGACCCCCCGGGCCAGACTCCCCCTGACAGACCCCCGGGACAGACTCCCCCTGACAGACCCCTGGACAGACCCCCGGACAGACCCCCTGGACAGACCCCCGGACAGACCCCCGGCCCCCGCGGTCGGGTGGCGCGGTGTGGCGGTGACAGCGCTCTGTGGTGGTGAGGGTGGCAGGGGCTGGTTCAGGAGGGCGGCTGAACAGTGCCACAGGGAATTAAATAAGTGTTTCTCTTCTGGTGGTTGCTCGGCGGCTGCGGCTCCTGGAGGGCCGTGTGAGGGGCGGTGGGTGGGCACTGTGAGGGGCAGTGAAACAGCGGGTGGCGCCAATTAACAGGGTTACCAGTATCAAAATACTCTGGTTTTAGAGATAATGCAGAGTCTTTAAACGCAGGCAAACGTGCGTGTAAAGATCAAGGCTTGCTGGGCAGTGTGCGGGCAGGCTGTGCAGTGCTCATGGTCACGCTGAGGAGTAGGTTGTTCTCACGTGAGTCTTCGCATTTGCTTTTTCAGAGCATTGAAAATGTGTTTATATCTGTAAAGAAAAGGATGAAGCAAATGAGGGCAGCCAGAGAAATGAAAATGAAGCGTTTTATCTTGGTTTATTATGGAAAAAGAACCTGTCTTTGGCTTCGCTGTCTGGCTGGGCGATCTTGAACTATTACAGTTCAGTACATAAATCTGAATGATTTGGTACCTTTAGCGAGGTGGCCTAACTTTAGGTATGTTCTTTATTATTTACCATGAAAATTTAATAGCGTTTTGCTCTGTGGGTCAGCATCTGGCAAACAAGATTAAACCAAATCCATGGAGTGTCAGCGAGCTGAATTGAAGCTCCACTTGTGTGTGGTTTTCTGGTAGTTGTCATTAGAGATTTCTTAATACATACTCAAATTAGGGTACTGGAGTTGGCCTAGAAGCTTCTGGCAATGTCTCATGTAACTTCTGGGAAAAATAAACCAAAAGGGTATGAGACTGTTTTGTGCTCCACCTCAAGACATCAGAGTGGTAGGAGAAAGCCATAAACCTGTGATTCTTTTTTTTTTAATTAACATTTCCATGGAAAATATGACATGAGATAGCTGCTAAGTTTTAATCTTATCTGGCTAGTAGGTTCCCATTTTGTGATAGAGAACTAGTGTGTTTTTATATATAAATGCATCACATTTTTGCATATACTCCCACTCCTTTGATGGCCTTTGTTGTTTTGAGGCAGTTCCTGCCTTTAGGACAGGTTTCCTGACTCGTGCTCCAGTTCTTGAAGCAAGTACACAGAATTTACAGTTTCAGTGGGAAACAATGTCTTGGAGATTAGCATAAATTAAATACATGGGTTTATTACAGTTTAGTTTGTGTTCTGCATCTTTTGAGTGGAAGATAGTGAATTCTTTGTGGTGATGTAGATTTTTAACTTTTTAATAGAAGCTGTACTTTTGATACTTGTTAAGATTCCAACACTTTGAAGCAGACTGTTTGAAATGCAAAGACTTAAAGCCAGGTACATTTGACAATTTTCTTATCCTGTTTTGATTAGGTTTACTCCAGTAAAGTATTAAGAGGCGTAGCTGTAACAATTTTCCTCTGGAGAGCATGTAATACATTTCTGCAGCAAATAATTGCTGTTCAGCCTTCTCATCAAAAATAACACCACGTCTGTTGGTCTTTGGTGTGCTTTTTGTGCCTGGGAAAACAAACCCTGCTGGTTCTAAGTGTTGCAGTGTCAGAGAATGGCAGGGGTGTTAGAGGGAATATTTGAACTTTTGTCATTGACATGGCCTCCATCCAGAACATTGAAGCTGATAATTCTTAATGTGTGTAATTCTGGTGTGTTTGGGTCTGTGTCCAGGCAGAATCAACCTCCAGAGACATCAGCTGGGCTCGTGGCTTTTGTAGCTGCAGCTACTGCCTCAGCCCATTAAAAAAGATGATTTTTATTTAGTTTCAAATCAGTTATCGGCTGATGTTGTGTAATTGTTCTACTGGCTGTCTGTGCAATTCCAGGGAGTTTCACAGCTCCAGATTGTTGCAGATGTTCTCTGTGCTGCTTTCCTAGTCTTTGATACAACAATATGATCCTGCCATTTCGCAACTCTAACTTCTGTAGAAGATTTTGTAGGTAAAATACCTTGTGATTTCTTTAGCTAAACAATACATGATTTTTCTTGTTTAATACATAGGGCTTTTAATGTAATTTTTAATAAAATAATGTTAATAAATACTAGAAACAACTTGGCTAAGTGAGGTCTTTTTGATTCACCTGATCATGAGGTAAGGAACAGGATAAACATGCAGTGAAGCCTCTTCAGCACAGTTGTGATGATGTTGCTTTTTTTCACTCTGGTTCTTTGTGATTTCCGTAGAAAAGACTGAAGCCTTCTTGGAATGTCTGTGCGAGTGTAAACGTTAGCCAGTACAGCTGTTCCCTTCGATCTTGAAACATTTATGTTTTCGTCTGCAGGCATCCAAAAGTAAAGCAATTACTGTCAGTCAGGAGCTGGACCACTTTCACCATTCCCAGGATAGCTTTCTCTTTTACATTTAGCACAAAACTCTGTTGTGACTTTTAAAAATATATTAATTTTTTTAAGTGCACAATACAACTTCTTCATGCTTTCTCACTTCTAAATTTAGCTTTTCTTCTTGTAGCTCCTGAAAGATGATATTGTCCTGGTAGCACCCTGTACTGGAGTAAGCAATCTGAATTATGATAGGTTTTAAACAGTTTTCTTCAGTAGTTCTTCAGAAATACAGACTTATTATGACAGACATCCCTTTCTAGATTCTTTATAGAAAATCTTCCATAGCTCAGACTGTGACATTTGCTCCAAGGAACACTATCAGAAAGACCATTACTGTGTTAATTGGGACTTATTTGGGCTCTTAGGTGCTGGGAGAGTTGACTTGAGGTACCTTCATGCTGAATGCATTAGAACTTAGTTTTCCTTTCGGGATCATGGGAGCATCAGTGTGGCTTTGAACACACAGTTCTTCCTGGTGTTTTCGACACAACTGTTGTCACTGGACTTTAGCTTTTTCTTTACCACAGTAATTAGAGAAAATCTTTGTGTAAGTCAGAAGTTCCTAAAAGGCATAATGTTTAAAAAAGATTTTAAAAGTGACTTCTTTAATGCCATGTTAGGTCAAGCCCAAGGGGAATTTTCATCTCTACATTAAACCTCCCTTTTTTCATCTCTCTGTCCCAGGTGGCAAAGCTGGCTGCTGTTTCTTCTGGGCTGCCTTTTATATGTATTACTGTCTATGCAGCAACTGAAAAGGAATCAAAAACTCAGCTGGTGAAGCCAGATCAGGTATGAATCTTACTGTTTGTTGGTCTTTAAAACAATGCTAGAAAAATATGCAGAATGCCATCTCTTTCCACTGAACGGTATTACCCAGTAAATAAAATAACATAGCAAAGTAACATAGCAAAGTAACATGTGATAATGAAATAACTGACCACTATAGCCCAAATAAAACATGAAGTATTGCCATACTAAATTAGTAAAGTATTGTCTTTGTTTTATTATTACAGTATCTCTAGACCAAAGCCAGGAAAGTCTTTTTCTATTGTGCAGTTTCTAGTAATATGCACATCCGTCTTCCAACTATTCTTGCTCTTCCCTTTGCTGAATATAAGTTATTTTGTCATACTCCATAATTCTACTTCTCAGAGCCTATACAATAGTTCTAGTTTTCATTTCTAAAGAATTAACACGAGCTCGTACTTGTGCAGAGTCAGTTTGTAACTCCAGAAGTTCGACGTGGGGCTTTGTTTGCTGTAACGGGCACACTGGGGGTTTGCAGGCTTGCAGACCTTCCTCAGTGCAGCCACTTATGGGATCACAGGAGCATCTCCCTGCTTTTCTTTCCAGCTCCCAATTTACAGCGCCCCGCCCGTGACATCGAAGTACATCGAGGAGCAGCCTGGGAAGCTGCAGAGACAGCTCTCCACAGTGAGACAGACCTACTTTGGGTGGTGCCAGGTAAGAAACACCCAAACTTCCAAAGTTCAGCGACGAAACCGCTGAAGAAACAGCTCAGTTCACCCTGCAGGGTCTTTTTGCAGTTCCTTCTCTTGGCATGCAATGTTAACTTAGGATGGAAAAATGCACCGTTTTTCTACAGCAGGAGCAGGTTAATTCTTGCTGGCAGAACTTGGTAGCATTGAAGAATCTAATTCCAGGTGCAGTCCGTGCAGTGAGCTGCTTCCAAAGGTCAGGTTAAAGGACCTGATTAGGTACTTAGGGAAGACAAACTGAGCGTACCCCTAAAGGAGGCTGTTAAACTAGTCATCAAAATACCTCCCAGCTGTTACTGCCTGTTCGAGGTGTAGGACTGTGGTACCTGTCACTGTCCTCTGGTAAAGGACAGCTTTACCCTGGCTGTTGTTAGTAGGAGATTTCATGTTTGCATTTTGTTCTTACAAATTACACCCTAATATTTGAAAAAGCAAAGAAATCAAAATGTTTTCCTGTATTTTTTGTAAATTTCAATTCCATTGGTCTGTGAAAATCTTGTCAGTGACTGCATGACTGAAACAATCTGGTTATAAATCGGTATCAAACCTTTCATGCCCTTAATCACTAAGGGTTCCCGAGATTGAGTAGCAGTGACCTCTGGTGGTACAAATTCCCTGTTGCTTTTACAAATGGAAAGACAAAGTTTTCCTGGGAAAGTCTCTGTAGGGAAGAGAAGATTGTATTTTGTAGTTGAGGTTTCTTACATTATATGGTCGGTGTCCAGGTGTTTTCGTGCTCCACAGTTTTGTTCCTGAGATGTCAATTTTGAAAGTAAGCTTACATTAAAGAGATTTTTTTTAATTAATTGTCACTGGAAGTTTTAAAAGTATAAATGTTTGTCACAATGGGGGTAGATCTCTGCACAGCCTCTGTAGAAGGCCACTGACCTGGTTTGGTTTTTTCTAAGTTACACAATATTTCTTTGTCTCATTGTGTTGAGCCATATCTAAGCATCTACTTTTGCAGAGATTTTACTCTTTGTTTGTTGCTTTGGTTTTTTTAGAGTGCTTTTGTCTTTGTTAAAAATGGAATAATGGATTCAATTCAATTTGGAAAAGGTAAGCAATATCTCTCATCTATATTAACTCACAGTAAAATCGAAACTTAAAACTAAGCTTTCCTTTTTCTTTATTAAAGACTAACATTTTGCAAACTAAAAAAGGTATCTATGAAGGAAAATTACTAAGTGTGCTGTGACTTGATACTGTGATTCTAGTTCTGTCTTGACACAGACTGCACGATGTGTATCTGGAAAGTGCACATTCTCATTCGTTAAAAAAATCCGGTCATAGCCTGTTTGCAGTTCTGGGTATTCAGAATTTTGCTTTTGTCTTAGGAAATCAAAGGATTTAAACTGAATTGCTGTATTTCTTTATTTTTTTCTCAATTCTAAGATGCTTATGTTTACCTGAAGAGCCCTCCACCAGAGTTTCTTCCCAAAGTTGGTGTAATTACGGTGTCAGGTTTAGCTGGTGTAGCACTGGCAAGAAAAGGTAGGAGTTTGTTTATTTTCATTTTTGGTGTGATGAATATGTAGCATGTAATAGTTTTAATGGTGAGAGGACTTTTCTGAAACATTGGCAAAAACCTGTGTAGCTTGTATTAAAAATCATCCTTCCTGGTAAATTGAAGGGACATTATTAGAAGCTGGCTAAGAGCTGACAGAGCAGGATTAGACAGGCTAGTGACACAGTTGTCCTTCTTATTTTTCACAGTTTTGAAAAGCCTAGTTTGGCATTGTTTCTCTTTCAGAATATCAGCATCTCCTGCAGATGTGTTTGTGGTAACAATTGTGTATAACTGCTGCAACCACTTTGCTTTACATTTTGTTGTTGCCTAATTATTCAAATATTTGGCTTTATACAGGTTCTAGATTTAAGAAAATAGTTTATCCATTGGGACTTACCACTGCAGGCTTTTCTGTTTGTTACCCAGCTCAGTCAGTGGTCATTGCTAAGGTAAGTTTACTTGTATTTTAATACTGAATTAACAGTGAATTTAGTCATAGCATTCCCATTTCACTTGAATTAAGCACTGTGGGATTTGGGCCTCAGAATTCAAGTGCATCTTCGTTAAAACATACAGTGCATCACAGGTGTTAATTGCATAGCTATAAAAATTAATGAAAGAACTGAATTTAAAAGTGCAGCCTCTCAATTTTTAACCCTCATTTCTCAAATAAATGAAGCTTATTTTATCTGCTGAAATGAAAGTAAACAAAAAAATAAAGCCTTGCTGAACTTCATAGAGGCTCAGCTTGAGATGCTGCACAACTGCATCTCTTGTCAGAACTCCTTGTTTTCCAGTTCCTGTCATCTTGCCATTGTCTACCTGAGTAGGTCTCAGCTGTTTATGTAGAAAAGCAAGAACCATTCTTAATATCTTGTATGCAAGAATTGTTTGCACCCAGTACTTTTCTACACAAGAAGGGAATTGAAAAGTCTTCCTGTGTTTCCTTCTTTAGAAAAGCACATGCTGCTTCCTAAGAATTGTTTGTAGTTCCTTGATGAACTCTGAATTTATAATTTCAAAACTTCACATCTGTATTAAATTGATGAGACAGGAAAATTTAGTTGTGTTTGGTTCTAGGACTTACTAATATTTTAGTTAGATGGTGAGGTTTAAGTTTTGACAGAAAGATTTGTGAAACATTATCCTGAAATCTGATTATAAAAAACTGGGCCAAGTTGTCTTGTGGGACTTTTTCCTTTTCTGTGTTTGATTGGATCCTTTAGAACTGGTGTTCCAGTCTAGTGTGCCAAGCCTGTCAGAACACTGTTTGCTGCTCAGGTTTGGATTTTATTTGGAGTAGGTGAATTCAGCGTGGGAATGTTACCTGTGGATTTCTAATACCAATTTAAACATTATTTGGGCTTTGCCTGTTGTAAGAGAAATACGGACCAGATCTTGAAAAGATGATTCAAATGTCTTGGTGTGGGGCCAAGCATGTTCTCATGAAAATGTGATGACACTTGAATGGCCTGTGTATCTTTGCATTTTTAGAGCTGTTGTAAAATTGTTTTTCTAAAAAAACAGGTGACAGGGAAAAAGCTCCTTTGTGCAAGTCGTCAGGCCTATGAGGCTGTGAGATCACTGTGGGCAGAAAAGGAACCTGTCACCAAGGTAGGACTTCTGAAGCCGTGGTAACTCCTCTATTCAGAGCGGGAGAAGGTCACTCAGGAGGTTCAGTGCTCTTCTGCTGACACTGTCCAAGGTCACTGACTGTTAAACCAGGCACAAACCCCCATTTGATATTTTTGTCACCTTGAGATCCCCTGTGTAGTCCCACAACACATGCAAGATGCACAAGAGAAGGCTGAGTTTTTCTTACATCTCATTTTTGATCTTGGCGTAAAGAATGCATTCTGAGTCAAGCTTTGGTCCAAAGCAGCCCCCTGAATTTAAGATAAAGACACCAGAATTACAGTAGGTATGACTAGCTTATTCTTCCAGGAAGTCTGTTTAAATTACCCTGTGATATAAATTGTCTATGTCTGATCTATTTTTTTTCTTCTTGTCCTGTCCTTCTTGCAGTGAGTAAATGGTCAGTAACCTCTTTGTATTGACCTATTACATACGGAAAATTTGTCATGGTTTCTGTCATTCTCTTCTCCAGTGTAACCTTTTCTTACAGAGCAGTCTTTCTAACTCTGGCATAATTCTTGTTCTCAGCTTTTTGTGTTTTTAGGGGATTTTGTATGTGGTTTGTGTTGTTCGTGCTTTTTAAGTGAAGTGGTCAAAACAGGTCATAGTAAACCAGCTGAGGCCCTGCCAGCAGTAAGTGAAGGGCATATTAACCTGTAAATTACATATAGAATTTGGGTTAGTAATCCCATAATTAAATAAGTTTTTTCTGCAAACTGAAAGGGTTTCTTCTCAGCTGTAAATTTATAAACGCTTGACAAAAGCAGCACTTCCCTGAGGAAAATTTCAGCTTTGCACATAATTTTTTTCCCTTTTCAAAGACAATTTTTCAAAAAAAAGCTTCTCAGTTATATTAACATTTAGAAGACTTGCTTTAAATTTTCTGTACTCATTGGTATGTAGTCCTCACCTTTTATTTCCTCTAAGGGACACAAATGGAATCCTGAGTTGTGAAAATGACATTCAGATAACTGTCACTAAACTGACAGGGAAACAACAATTGATACGGTACACACAGTTCCTGTTAACTACGTTTTTTGCCCTGAGTGAAGCCTGTTCCCAAAACATACTATATTTCATTACTAGGGTGTTACCACGATTTATCTTTCCATCTTGTGCTAACTAGAGGTAGTAAGTGTTATGTTAAAAATCAGTGCTGTTTCAACCCTGTGCAAGGCTTGAGGTTCCTGGTCTGTAAATGGACTTTTGAAGCATTTAGAGAGTCTCAGGTGAAAACACAGTATCACACTGAAATATATAGATACATAGGATAATAAAGGCATTCTGTGTGATCTGTGGGGTTCTTTCATGCATTTCATTTTTTTCCAGCTGTGTTCCTTGTGTGCAGCTGACTAGTTGAATATCATTGTATGATGTCATATCTGAAAATAATTTCATAAAAGATAAGCTTCCAGATTGAAAGCTTTATCTGGCAATAATGTATTAAGCATATACCCTTGTTTCCTTTATTAATGTTTGATTCACAGCTGCAGCCAGAGTCAAAACCAAATACACAAGAAGATATGAAGAAAAAGGGAATTTCCAGTACCAAACCTGAGTCTGCTGTTGAGTCAAAGTCCTTTAACAGAACAGAATCTTCTCCAGTAGAGTCTTGGAGTAATAAAGATCCCGTGCCTTCATCAGGTGAATTAAATGTTTCAAGTATAATCTCAGGGCAACTTGCAAATCCAATTAATTGACTTAATTTTGTAGTTAGTCCTGCTCTAAAATGGAGCAGACTGTCACTGCACATTATTCTTGAGAGTATATTGTACAGTCTCATTTAATACATATTTCAGAGCCTCGGGGGGGGGATCATTTCCTCACTGTGGACCCTGTCACAGGATCAGAATTCATATGCGTGTGCTGTTCTCACTCAGTGAGGTCTGAGAATTGACATTAACGCAAACCAGGTTCTTTTGTATTTTTGTATTCCAAGATAAGGAATAATTCCAATGCAAAACACACAGAAAGGTTTTAATATGGATCATAATTAGAAGGTTGAAATCTCAAATGGATTTCTTGACTTTTAGCCTTTGCCAACAATCCAAAAATGGTACATAGTGGAATGAAAAAGAGGAGTGTGTAATTGAGAAATGAAGCATTAGATTTTATTTTGTAGGTTTTCTGCAGTGGTGGTTTGTGCATCTGAAGGGGTTCAGATAATCAGCTAGATCATCTAACAGCCTATTTAACAGCCAAATATTTGATGGTCCAGTTGGTTACAGAAAATAGTGGAAGTGCCTGTTAAAGGAGAACTAAATTTGTGTTAAAACATTGTTACCTTTTGTAAGGGCAATTTCTGAATTTTGGTACTGAGCTGCTTCATTGTGTTCTTTACCAAAGATTTTTTTTTTCCCCTGGAAAACAAGCAGAACATATTTGAATGGGGGTTTTAACATGTTTTCCCTTTAGTATACATTCACGTCGTTGCCTTGCACATGTAGTTTTTCTGATTTAGTTTGTGGAATGCTTTGGTCTGTTTTCATATTTTCTTCAGGCCAGACTGTTTTAATTATATATAGATCTGTTCTGTCTTTGCTTTCATAGGTGGAATTAGTTCATGTCCCTAATACATCCAAAAATATCCATGCCCTAAATAAATCTGTGTTGCCAGAGATGTTTATTTTCTCTAGTCCAGATGGGGCAAAGCTTTCAGGAGAACACAAACAAGTGATGTAGCTGGAAAGAAGCAGACCAGGAGCAGGAGGCAGCGCCCTGGAAAACCTGCCTTTATATTCCCTCTGATCCTCTGGAATTGCAGTGTCATTAAATCTGTCAGTCTGTGCATTGTCATTGAGGGTGAGTGGGAGAGCTCCATGTTTTAAGTAAACTTAGTTCGAGGCGTTTGGAAGTGATTAAGTGAAAGTAGGTAAGAGTCTTTGTCCTCATTTGGAATTCTTACCATCTGGCAGCAGCTCCAGGGAAGATCCCGACTGGGTTTTGGGAGACAGCTCTGCTCCTGGGAGCACTGGGGCAAGAAAGACTGGAGATTTTTTTCCCGTGCCTCAGACTTTCCCTTCCTTTCCATGTGTAGGGCAAAGCAACAGTGTTTCTTAGCTCCCTCTGCAGTGTTCAGAAAGTGGGATTGGAGAGAGTGGAAGTCCTGCCCTCCATCCACCACTGTATGCTCATAATTCCAGCCCACAGTTTGAACTAGAATAGGCACATTTTTATCTTTTCTAAGTGTTTCATAATACAGAAATTCTCTAAATGGGTCACTAAGCCTTTTTTCCCCTTACAGCTCAAATATACATTTTTTAATTATATTTCTGTAACTTCTCTAACAGGAACAGCGAAGACGCCAAAATTTAAGCCTGATCCAAAACTTATGGACCACGGACAGTCCAGCCCAGAAGATGTGGATATGTACAGTACTAGAAGCTAAGACAAGTCTGCTTCCAAACTGCAAAAAGTTACAGATCAGGGGGAGGGAAGAAGGGAAGGAATAATCCTTACAATACATACTCTGTGAGGTATAATTTAATCAGCTGTTTTCTTATCTCCCAATTTGCATTATTGACTTAAATGATTCTGTTTAGTGCATATTTTATTTCTGACTCTGTAAGCAGTGAGAATTCACTCAGTGTCACTGTCACTAGTGAGACACTGAGAAAATGAGGTTTGTCAGTGTCTTCTCCCAGTGAGGTTTCTCTGTGCCAAACTTGTTAATAAATGTCACTTCACAAAGGATATTTGAAAATATAAACATATCTCTGCTGCGACTCAGATGTTCATTGATCTGAAAGAAGAATGTGATGGATGGGGTTCTTTGTCTTTTTTCTTTCAGCTCTGCAATGAAGTGCAACTTCTTCCTGGTCTGAGTACCCTGAAATCTCATGTTTATAATGTATGAACAGCATTGGTTTTAATGCTTCTGTGAACAAGTTGCTTTTTTTTCATTGCAAAATAATTTGTTGTTGTTTGCCTCTTCCACAAAGGTGAATGGAAAGAGCTCCTTGTCCTGCCTGCTTCTGGTGTTTCTAAATATCACTGAAGTTGGGGAAAAAACACTCAACTTATCTCTAAACATTCTTTTTAGGCTATGAATCAGTTTTCACCTACTTCTGATACTTTGTAGGCCTGTGTTAAACTGCTTAATCTGTGAAAGTGATACTGAGTTTATATAAAATCCACTAGCAACATTCAGGAAGTTGGAAACTTTGTGTAATTTCAGGGTTTAAAGTGCTGACAGATACTAAAAATACAGAAGTAATAGACGTGCAACTTTTTCTTCCCGGAAGTTTGTATGCAGTACCTACTGATCTTGAGAGGATTTCTGTGAAATTCTTTTTCCATAAGAATGAAATTAGAAATTGACTAAGTTTTGTAGGATGGAACCATCAAACTTTAGTTTTATCATTGTGTTTATCTTTCTGCTTCTGTTCATGCCCCATTTCTCTTCATTCGGTTGTCATTCAATTAATGAAAATATGGGCTTTGCTGTAAAGTAGAGGGAGAAAGCAAGAACAAACTGTGCAAGCAGATAATTTGGTTGGAAGGCTAAAACCCGAAATGCTGCTTCATATGAATGTGTCCTTAGCACTGGGATGTGAAGGGGTATTGGCTCCTATTCTCCATAAGAAGATATTCCACCACCTGATTCCTCCTTCCAGGGCAGCTGATGCGAAGGCAGATGACCAGTGACATACAGACAAGCAGAATTCCCAGTGTCCCTGGGGGCCCAGCAGGAGCTGTGAGGAGGTGCTGCAGGATGGAATGTGTACAAGGCACAAGTGGTGAATGAGCAAAAGAAGTAGTAAAGCTTTTATAGTGGCTCAGACACAGAGAAGTAGTGGTATTTTAAAATCCAAATTTCAGGTGAAGTGTCAGACTCCAGTGGAAGGTGAAGTCAGTAAATGTGAAGTTTAAAGAGGAATTCTATTAGTTAAGCTTGCTTGGGACAGTGACTTGGGATTTGATGTGTTTTGTTTGTTTAGTCATCTCTTAAGGCCTGGGAAACTGTCAGAATTCAGGCAGCAATCAGAGGATATTAAATCAATCTTCAGAGAGCTCCTGGACAAGACAAATTTAGTGTTCATCACAGAGAGAGGAGTAGAAAAATTACATGGCTAGGCTTCATATACCATTTCCAGTGAAACAGGTGAGGACATAAGGCAGGAAGTGGGAATGGTGAAGAAATTATCGTTTTCAAATGCAAGACTGGATGGCAGAAATTGTATTATGTCTCCCTTTGATCAGATTCTGGATAAAAAGCATGAAGGAAAACCCATCTGCTCTACTGGTAGATTCTGTTAGATTCTAACTGATGCCCTTTGAGTGATGTGCTCCCACAAGAAGTCAGCAGGAAAGGTAAGATGATGCAGATTTGGCTGGATTTTGTAGGAGTTTACTGTGGTAAGATTGTTCAGGACATAGAGGACAATGGCTAAGAGTAATAGTATAACTAGGACTAAGAGGACATCTCCTGGGAGCACGGAGAGGAGCCACCTTGGGCAGCAGCTGGGAACCAGCACGTGTGCCCTGCTCAGGCTCATGCTGTGCATGGCCCTGGCACACAAAGCTGTCCTCAGGCTGTACTTCAGTCTCAAATTACTTCTTGGGACAAAAGTGTAATAGATCTACCCCTCCGAGTTAAATCAGCATTCATAAGTCTTGGGTACATCTTCTGAGACATAACCTAAAAATGTTGTTCCTGCCCAGTGTGATGAATGAACAGGATGAGGGATGTAGTCCTGGTGTCCCTGTGCTGAGCCATTTCTTGGTGGGCACAAGCACTATTTAATCCAGCTCAGGAAGTGTTCAAGGTGAGGTTCTTTGGGACCCTGAACAGCCTGGACTAGTGGAAGATGTCCCAGTCCGTGGCAAGGGGTGAAACAAGATGGTCTGTAAGGTCCCTTCCAACCCAAACCATCCTGGGATTCTGTGATAATGGTGATATTATTGTCACTTAGTTTAGTTTTTTTCATCAGCTGAGATTTCTCTTTCTCCTCCTTCTCTCCAGGGTAGGGTAACTGGTTGTTTCATTTGTGTTATTGTTTAATATCCCTACCCAGCTGAAAAGCTGGGGTAAGAGGACAGTCTTGAGTTTTGGGACTGAAGCAGATACAGCTGAAGGCAAATGTTCCCTACCTGCAGCCAGAAGTGGGACAGAAGGATGGAAAGTTTGTATTCTGTCCGGGTGTGTTCTGTGCTTGCAGGTCAGACATCTGAACCTCCAGGGTTTATCTAACACTCTCCAGGTGAGTTGGCCCAGGTGGCTGCGAGGAGCTGTAGCCACATGTCTGTGTCAGTAATTTCCAGTAAAGGTGCTATGCAATGGCTTTAAACAAGCCAATTCAGATCTAATGGTGCCATGCTTGTGAGCCTCAGTTTAAGTACGTGCCTGACTTTAAGATTTCAGACCCAACAGGCAAATCTGTTACAGTGAAAAATTAACATAAGACGGGGAAAAGCTGCATTGAAAGATGCGGGTTTTTTTAATTTAAAGTGAAACAATTTGAAATGCCTCTCAAATGTATCACTGAAAGTCTATTTCACAATGCAATGCTACAGTAACATAAAAGTAAGAACATATACTGTAATTTTTATATAAGTTTTATATTTGTGAAAAAATCAATATCTTAAAGAACTGGGTCATGTATTTTATAATACAGAAATAGCTTTAATTTAATGCATGTTTTTAATTTATGATTGATTGTATTCGATATAAGGAGATTTGGAACTTGTTGATATTAATTTTTTATTTACATAAAACTGATTGTGATACTTTATTTTGTCATATCACTCTGAAGTACCTGGAAATAAAGGGTGATAAGATACTTTTTAAAAATTATGTTTGTCTGTTATGTCATCTGTAGGACAATTTGTCAGTTCCCTTTCCTCTGTAAGAGTTAATTTGGGAAATGTGATAGTCACACCTGTCTCAGTAATGTTGGGGAAAAAACTTCCTCCCTGAAGTACTGAAACAGTCCTGGAAGAAACCACTAAAGTAGCAGACAAGACATATTGATGCTCAGTGTCTTAAAGGTTGAGAAGTGCTTCCATTTTCTTTTCTTGGGGATTTCTTCTAAAGATTTCTGTAGCTCAGGATGTGGAAGAACTCCTCCATCATGCTGGAGCAGTGACTTGTACTGTTAAAGGCTGAGCAGAGAGCAAAGGTGTTTATCTCACAGTGCTTTTGTGATAATCTTCCAGGTAAAGTCATTTGCCAATCCAAGGGTCATACCTCGTGTAACCTGCAGCATAATCCACTCCAAAGATTAGCAGCTGACCATCCTCCACCATGAATTTTGGTCAGTAACTTGGCTTTAGTTCGAGCTCTGTACTTGAGGAAGTGAGGTCAGTCTGGATATGCTGTACCTAGTCCAGTTACAGAATGCAGAGCTTGGCACCCAATTCTGCTGTGTTCCAGAAGCTCTGAAAGGAGGAGGAGATGGGTGTGCTGGGAAATGAAAAGCTGACAGCTGTTTAGGACTCCTGGCACTCAGTGTATTTGTTGTCACCCTAGTGAGCACTATGAGGAGAGACCTCCTGATGGGCTCTGCAGCCCTGCCCCGAGACCACGTCCAAACTGCTGCGTTCAGTACATACCAACGTGTAACACAAGGCCCAGAGCTGGGGTTTGTGATCTGCTTCACTAAAACACCTCTCCCAAGTCAAAACTGCAAATTGCATTTCTGCGTCTTTGAATGAAATCTCAAAGCCCCAGGTAAAGGTGTTCATCACCCAACCCAAAGCACCAGCGCTCAGCAGGTGTGAGCTGGAGCCAGAGCAGCGTTCCCTGTCAGCCACAAGAACAAAGCATCTGGATGAACTGGTTCTTCACATTTCTGCCTTCATCTGAAGAAGTATCATACAATTGTTTGGCTGAGGTACATTATTTCTCAGTTGCTGTGTGTTGTAAAGCAGTCTTCTGGCAGGACTGAGAATCTCTTATCTCCTGCTGTAAAATCAAGTGCTGTTGGGCTTTCAGCCAGAGCAGTATTCTTTCAAGAATTTGCAAGGCATTGATTTCTAGAGATTATTATTTATCCTTTGAAAAGCAAAGGTTAAAATTTACCTTTTGCTGTTAGTGTAATGTGGTTGGCATGTTTGCATAAGCAGCCAGCTCCTGTCAAATTAGGAAGTCCGCATTGGAATTTTACCACTTGGAGGGCACTGTGTTAAAAACAATGCTTGTGCTAACTGAAACTTCAACACACTGGATCTCCCACGAACGTTGTGTCCATCCAGGATGACAACTCACATAAAGGCCACCACATACTGAGGATCTTGTGCAGTGAATGTTGAGAATTTTTAAGGGGCTCTTTAACAAAAAGGCCAGAATACAGTTTGAGGGTGTGCTAAGGTGTTGGTGTCTGTTGTCATTCATCCTTGCCAGTGGAGGCTTTTCCATGCTTTTCTCAGGAAAGTGAAACATTAGCCAACCAAACCTAATGGGAGATGCATACAGTTACAGGATTCCCTCTTGGCTCCTGTCTCATCCCTGCTGGCTTCAGGACCATGGCTTTGGCATGTCTTTAAAAACAATGTCTGTTGCAGGAACTTTGTCTTCAAATATGTTCCAAGTTTATCTGTAAAAGGTAACATAGCCCTTAAAGGAGATAAATGCTCCTGACATACCTCAGTGCGTTAAAACTTATGTTGTTAAGTGAACACTTTACGTATGTATTCAAAAATTCAGAAATAGCAAGATTAATGAGACAGTTTTATGGAACTATCCAGTTTTGATAAAAACTATGCTGGATAAGTTACCAGGGAGTTCTATCAGTTTTCAGTTAATTAGTAATTAATCACAGAGAAGGATGCTGTAAAACCAGCTCAAAATCCATGATCCTTGACTCTGCTCCAGCAGCAGAAGGAGCGTTCGTTCTGCTGCCGGCAGTGTGGCAGAGGCTGCTCAGCCCGGCTGGCTGCAGGATGTCCTTTGGGGAGCTCTTGCTGGTTGTGCTGTTCCTGGCCAGCGGTGCCCTGGGCGAACGTAAGGCACGGGGGAACTGGGGGTGTCCGTGGGCTGGGGCACTGCAGGCCCGCTGGGAATTCTTATGGCTCAGGTGGAGTTTCTTTCTTTCAAAGAACAGGAAAACAATGCAAATAGGCAGAGCTTCGAGCTGCCTTCCTGTGGGTGCTGTTAGGAAGGGTTTCCTAATTCTGGAGGTCTGTACTGCCAAGAGCATGTTCTACAGAGACCTGTTTCCTTTGCACATTGAAGAGCTTACAACCATATGAGTTATAGCTGAAATACTTGGGGTTCTGGTGGCTTGGAAACAGTTTGAGTCAGTCTCTCCATGTCAGGATGTTTTTAAATGAGTTAAACGGCTTGGTTCTTTGTCAGTAGGAAGAAATGCTTGGTATAGAGGTTAAAAAAATTACACATTCTTTCTATAACAAGTGTTCAGACTTTTTTTTTATACTAAAGTCAGTAACTAAGAGCACGACAACAAGAACACATTGAAAAAAGTTATTTTAAATGAGAAGCTAATTAATATGGAATTGTCTCTGGTTCTGTTAGAGTATACAGTATTGGTCAGGTGTTTTTTTTAATGGGAGAATTTCCTACTGATTGATTTTATATATTTATTTATTTATTTATTTTATCATCACTGTTCTTCACCTGGTAGCTGCCTGTTGCTAGTAACTAGGTATCACTAATCTGACAGTGATGGAAACCAACTGCAGTTACTATTGTCTAGTTACTAGTTTGGGTTTGTGATCTGAGGAATTTTTTTATGCTACTTTAGCCTTTCAATTGCCAAAAAAGGTACCACTTGAAGGCTACCTTTGCATTTCGGTAGACTATAGGACTATAGTACTGTGAAGGGCTCAGCAGTGAGGTCCTTGATGACTTGGAATATTAGAGCATTAATCTGAAAGGGCACAATCTCCCTCTCCCCCCCAGCAGAATCACTGCTAGTTATTTTCTGCCCCCTTACTGTTTTGGGTAACATTGTTAAAAGAATTGTAATTGTGTTACTGCTCAGACTGTTGCTTATCTCCTAAACCCTGCCAAATGCTACTTGAGATTTCCTTGTTCTATGTTTTATAGACGTAACAGGGGATCTCTGTTTAGGGTTTCTTGGAAAATGCTTCAGTGCTGATGCCCTTTTGAAAGGCCTGCAGTACATGTAACTAGACTTGTACAAATGAAAGCCTTGATCAGTGTGTCATCATTTAATTTATCTCAGATCAGCAGAAATTGTTGGATTAGACTATCTTGGACACTGGGGAGGAAGGAGGCTTCCACCTTTTTTGAAATAAAGACTGCTCCCAGCAGAGTTAGCTCATATTCATTAGTCAGGAGTTTAAAATGGCCCTGTTCATCGTGTGAAATCCCTCTTACAAAGGCAACAACATTAACCATGCCCTGCTGCTCCTTCCTTCCAGTCAGGGTCCTGGTGGGCTAAGAAGGATCTGCCCGGAGATCTTTGTAGTTCTCTCTCTGCTGTATTCCAAATGTGTATCCTCTCACTGGCAACAGTTATGCCAAATTATGCTTGGCTGCATCAACTGTTTTAGGGGTTTTTTGAGTATTCAGGTTGGTGCTTGGCATAAAGTCCAAGTCCTGCCTGGGAGATAAAGAGGCAGAAGGAATGTAGGGCGTGAGGGACATGCCTGGTGACGTTTGCTGGGTGACTAAAGCTGTGCTGGGGAAGGTATTTCAGCCAGTCACATACCTGTGAATATGTAAACACTCAGCTCCTGCGTCCTGATTTACAGCCCACAGTGTTTGCACAGCAAAAGAGAGAGAGGAGAACCCACACTAATACAAACCAGATCCTTCTGTAGGCCAAAATAAGGAATAATCCCAATGCAAAACATACACAAAAGGTTTTAATTTGGATTAGAAGGTTGGAATCTCAAATGGATTTCATGATTTTCAGCCTTTGCCAGCAATTCAGAGGTGATACACAGTGGAATTCAGATACAACCACGCTTCAATGATGTGATAAAAATCACAGTAACGCAAGCCATACAGTTTACTGGCCAACTGGAAGATGGATATGCATTCAGGGTAATGTAATTTAAGCAGGTAAACCTTCATTTCTCAGAGAATTTCAAAATGTTCAAGGGGCAAGGCAATGGAAAGTAAGATTTGGTATCATCTACAGAGTATGTCCTATGAAGCTTAAGTTTCTGGTGCAATTAGCAATAGAGCTCAGTCCCAGTGTCCTGCTGCAGCACTGCAATAAATACTTGATGTGTTTTAATTCACAGCCAACTGCACTGGAGTTAAAGACTTCCAGGCCTGCCTGGGCAATGCAGCTGAATTCTGTCCTGCTGATATTGCTTGTCTGTGTAAAAATGAAGCACCTTTCTGCAGGTACGGTGTGGGGTTGGTTTGTTTAAATATTCACTGGGTAAATGTCAAATGTATTCTTAACCATGACCTAAATTTAGACCCTGCAATGTGATCCATGAAAGTAGATGATCCTCATTCACAATCTGCAGAAGTTTATAACTCTGGTACAAAGCACCAAATCTAGGATCTGACTCAGCATTTTCTTCTAAAAAATACATGTGGGCCATGTAATTCCTAATGTATGTAATAACTGTAATCCTTAATTTTCGTGTGCTCCTTCTTGTCTCAGATATTTTACTTTAGAACTGCATTATCTGTGTAATGGCATGCTCATTTTTTCCCAAGTTGATCAAATTTTCTTTAGAGTTAAAAAAAAAAAAAAGATACCTTAATATTCTATTCTCCATTGCCTAGTTGTTTGTTCCTTTAAAAAACCTAGTGTCATAATTACAGGTATCAGTGTGACGTTTCACTTAGATGTGCAGTCTGGAAACTCAGCACCTCTGTCATGCTTCGAGCTGGCACAGAGATTTTTGCCCTCAGTCATGCACTCTGTTCCCAGCAGAGCTTTTTATCTCCTCCTCAAATGCCAACCCGGACTTGTTGCCCCAGAGCCTGGCAAAGTGCTTTTGCATCAAATCTGGAAAAGATGTGTGTTACTAAGATAAGTAACACCTTCAGACTAACTGGAAAAATAGGGAATCTCTTGGCCCCTGCAGTATTCAATAATAAATAATTATACAGCAAAATAGTGTACTTTTTTGATATTACTTACTTTTGAATTAAAATGATGTTGCTAAAAATGAGTATTTTTATTTGCAGATGTAATTACTTCAGAGAGGGCTGGAAGGACTACTGGTACATGGGCCCCAAATGTAACCACCTTTGGAACACTCTAGATTTCATTTTAGTGGCTACTGTTCCTGCAGTAACACTGGTCATCATAGTGACTGTAATATTTTCCTATTTCTACTGCTGTAAAAGTAAAAACCCTGGGTAAGTGGCTCTGGGTGCAGGTATAAGGAGGCTTATAATCCACATGGAATGAAAGCAAAAGGAGGCTGATATTCTGGTTAATTTTTAACCTCAGGATATTTAAATGGACAAGGTTGCCATGTAGCATCCTCTGCCAAAATACTGTTTGTACAATTTAAGTCAAAGCATCTTACCTGAGCACTCAACACTTACTGAGCGTTCTACTACTCTTTGTCGAACTTCACTCTGAGTCATTGCCTCTTTAGGGCTCACTAGATGAGCTTCAAAGATTGATAAGTCCATTTGCTACTTAGAACTACCAAACGTGTCTTTGTGATTTATTTGCTCTTAAGGATTGGCTTGCTTTCCACAAGTTCAATAAGACAGGAATAAGACCAAAACATTGGCAAGAGTCATGGCGATTAGACACGATTCCTGCCATTCTTTGGTCTCAGACTTTGGCAATTTGAGCTGCTTTTTGCTTCTAGCATTTCATATTATTTTGTTTTCCCATTGATACCTCTCCCAAGTACCTAGACAGTTTGGGCTTTTTTCTTTTCCTGAGCCCCAGTAGTGTGTGTCACTGATACCTCCTCTGGCAGACAAAAGCTGGAATAACACATAGCTCTTGTGCAGCCATTGCCACAGGACACGTAAAGCTCTGATGTGGCTGTTGGTGCAATCTGCAGTACAAGGAGATTTGTCGAGACCCTCAGCACTGCCAATGCTCTGAATTCCCATTGTTCCCCCAGGAAGAAGCAGCCAAACCCTGCACACCATGAAGCACAGCACAACCCTACCTTCAGCACTGACACACCCACTCACCTGGGCCACAGGTACCTGCAGCCACCCCAGGTAAGAGATGTGGCCCTGGGGCAGCCAGACATGGGGATGCAATTCAGCACAACGGCACAGGAATGGGAAAAAGAAAAGGTCATCTGCTGAAATTAAAGGGAATTGAGTTTAAAATCTCCCTAGCGTTTAATTCCCCATATCACCTGAATGCATGTGAGAAGGTGGAACTCTTCAAGATTCCTGTGAGACAGAGCAGTGTTTTATAGGACTACCTTTGTAGTCTGTGATGGGGCTGGGATTTGAGTTTGGGTTCCCAAAGGACCAGCTGTTGCCTTTTTAGCCAGGGTCATGCTCTGCTGCGCCAGTTTTCACCACTGGGCAAAATGTAGTAGAGAACATTGCTTGAACTACTGGAAAAGATGGGTAAATACAATTAAAAAATTACACAAAAGACAAAGAAACATGAAAGGGAATATATTTTTCTGTGTGTTCATCTCCTCATTCAATCGATTATTTTACATATTAAGTGTGCAGTGTGTGAGAATACATTGTAGGCTGTCTGAGGGAAAAAAAGCAAAGAATCTATTTTGGTACGTTATTTTCTATTAAATCTATCTGTAAAGTATTGCTGTGTTGGCAGAGCAGCAGGCCCGAGCCTGCCTTCACCAGGAGATGGTGCTGTTGAATTTGGAACCAGTTGTGAGTTTGGTTCAGCCGATGCCGTTGTTTCCAGGGTGTGGAGCAGACCCGCTCCTGCGGTTTGTTAGGGAAAGAATCCCTCTGTAAGAGGGGTGCAGGGCAGCGGGACTTGCTGCCCACCCTGTGAGGTGCAGCCAGAGGTGGGGTGGGGGCAGTGCTGCTGCCTTGGCTCCTCGGGGATGGTACGAAAATGCGCTTGTCCAAAGCCGGTGTTGGTTGTCAGAGCAATTGCTCCCATGGCAGCAGGACAGGGCAGTGCCCAAATGCTCTGCAGAGCCCTCATGAGAGAGCAAACCAAAACCTGCACCTGGTGACATCAGCAGCCTGTCTTTAAATGACAATTTCAAATTGATTTTAATTGTTGATCACCATATTTAGTTTCAGTTTTGCGTAAATCAGAGGTAAATTCACTGTTATTTATGAAGTGACATCTTTCTGAAATGTTTAGAATAAAAGACTCAACAAAACTTCCAGCCTTGATAAGACCCTTAATAACTGGTTTGCAGAGACTTAGCTAGGTGGGAGTTTCTCTGTCTATACAGACTATATATTTTCTATACTCTATAAAGGCTTTTCTTCTATGGAGTCTTTTAGATAAATTGAATGTATACATTTGAAAATGCATCTATAATAAACATTATATTTTGAAAGTGCTAAATCAGTTCATACCTTCCAACATACCATACCTGGTGAGCTGGGTTTGTAACTTGCTCTCATTTTGCTCTGTGGAACCACCTGATCCCAGCATCAGGATCAGGATGACAGGGGCAGACAATTTCCATCTGTACTGAGGAGAGAAGATTTTGATGATGTCTCAATCCCAAGCCAAAGAGGGAATTACAGGTATGGTGCTGTTTTTCTGTGGGTTTTGCTCATTTTCACTTTATACTCTGGAGACTCAGAATGACTTTGTAGCTTTGCAGCGGCACACCAACAGACAAAGGTCCAGTAAATGGCACAGCTTCTGAGTGGACCATTCGCATGCATAAATCCTAAAATACTGCTTTACCCAGAGGCTTCTGTGGATTTCCTCTAGTACTTTCCTCTGTGTTTGCAGGAAGGTTTATTTACCTGTTGTTGCCTCACTGTCATGCATGCAGTAGTGAGCTTTAATATGTTTACATTTCAGTTTAAATTAACACTTTCTGCAATTCTCAGTATATTAGAATACAGGATATAATAACCTTTTCCTCTTTTGCACAGTCCCAAGTATTCTCAGCCCCTGAGGACACCAGATCCAGCCCCAGAGCGTTTCTCTCAGCCCTGGCCCCAGCAGGAGCGCTTTGACTATCCCAGCAGGAATTTGCCTTATCCAGATTATGCAGAGAGGAGACAGTATCAGGTACATATTAATTACATACCTATGCATATAGATTAAATAATTATCTGTCTTAGTGCTGAATACAAATAAAAACCACCTTTTACTATGCAGGTGTTTTCTTCAGGACTATTACATGAGCTGACCCTGCTGAAATGTTTTTAAATATTTCAAATCCTGTTTCAGTTTGTATGCACACAGTCCTAATATGTTCAGTTATTTGCATAAAAATCATCTCCCAAAGCTCTTGCTGAGTGCACACCCAGGAGCAGCACATACTAATAAAAGAAATATATATAAATGTAGTTTGATTAGATTTAATTATTTTAATAGCAAGCATGAGCGTGTGTCGTGATACTAATTTAATTCTAATCTCTTTACAGAAATACTAAGAAGTGCTTCCTAAAGTAGAAATGCCTTGGAATGTTGTGTGATCTATGGGCAGTCCAGGTGCTGGGACACAGAGGAAACAGCCATCACTGTTAGAAGTCACTGAAAGTTACTGCAAAGGAAAGGTATAGAGGATAATTACAAATCCAAACATGATATTTGCCATGATCTTAGCACCTGATTTGTTCCCTGTGTAATTGGTGACTTCTTGTGAATACCTGACACTCCAGTTCCCAGGGCTGCTGCTCAGTGTTGCTGAGATAGTTGCACATCTGCTGGGACACGGGTTCTCTGTGACTAACCTCATGTCCTCTGCCTAAATGACAACAAGCAGCTGTCCCTCCTCTACTCATGCTGTTCACAGGGCCGTGAATTTCTCTTAGCTATAATTTTGGTGATTTTTCAGGGCATTGTAGCAACTAGAGCCTGTTGTGCCCTGACTGACATTACTTTGCTTTTCTTCTTAAAAGCCAATATTTAAAGAAAGAAACCAACAAATTATGTATAATTTTGGGCTGGAATGGTTTGCCTTTAAAACTGCCATGGCTTTCTTTGCAACGTCTTCTGTAAATGATGAAAATAAATGAAGCTATGGAAGACTGACTACCTTGCCACTAACAAATTAAAGAGACTGAAGTAATTTTCCACGAAGTCTGAAGCACATTGTATTGAGATTTTTATTAAATTATTTTCCTTAGTATTAGCCTTAGTAATTAATATGTGAAACTATACAACAAAACCAGAATCTTAAGGTTCTTTGAAAGGTTTTTTTCCTGGTTGGTTGGGGTTTTTTGGTTTTGTTTTTTCCCCCCACCCAGTCACAAATATCCAAAGTGGGCAAATTTCACTGGTTTTACCTCTACTGCTGCAAGACACCTGCGGGCAGTTAAGGGCAAATTTGCCAAGTGTTAAATCATCTAATGCTGTCAGAGGAACTTTTCATGGACAGTTGAAATCACAGGCACAGAAATTCATTAAGAAGAATCCAAAGATTTTCTAGAGGAGGACAGGGGAGGGGGGCACTGCCTTTTCTTGTCTCACCCACTGTCCTCTAACAGGCATGTTCAG
Source organism: Grallaria varia (assembly GCA_013396735.1). NCBI lineage: Eukaryota > Metazoa > Chordata > Aves > Passeriformes > Formicariidae > Grallaria > Grallaria varia. The sequence goes on from VWZG01002872.1 coordinate 312,083, forward strand.
GAACAGCATCCTCGTGTCAGCCAGCTGTTTTTCAATTCCTATCAGATATAAGAGAGAATGGTTCCCTCTGTTATCTTCAGAAACACACAGAAATGGTGTTGGCACTTCTGTTTAGATCCCAGACTATCAGTTTAAGTGCTTTCGACCTCAGAAATTCAGATGTAAAATGTCAGAGAATTGTGTCAGTGAATTGCCTTTTCCTGTCCCTTCTCAGCCTCGGGAAGTGCCACAATCTGACAAACTATGGTTGCTGTTGACCTTGATCCAGCACTGTTTTACCATCCTCAGTGTGACTGCAGAATCTGAGTGTTCAAATTGATATTCCACCACTCCTTTGAAAAGGAATAGGAGGAAGAGATAAGGCAATGCTGTCAAATAACCGTGATGCTGGCAAGGGACCCCTCAGACCCCACAGCCACACTGGATCTATGGCAGGGTTCAAGTGCTCCCACCTGCACGGCTCTGCCCCCACAGAGACCCCCAGGCATGGTGGGGGTACCCAGGGGTCACAGAACCACGGCATAGTTGGGGTTGGAAGGACCTCTGGACATCATTCAGTCTAGCCTGGAGCAGGTGACACAGGAATGTCTGCAGGTGGGTTTGGAATGTCTCCAGAGGGAGACTCCACACCCTTCCTGGGCAGCTCTCCCAGCCTCTGCCACCTCCATGGAAAGCAGTTCTTCTTCATGGTGAAGTGGAACTTGTTGTGGTTTAGTTTGTGCCCGTTTCTCCTTGTCCTGTCACTAACACCACTGAACAGAGCCTGGAACCATCCTATGACACCCCTTGGGGCTATTTGTGTGGATTGATGAGTTCCCTTCTGCAGACTAGCCCGGCCCAGCTCCCTCAGTCTCATCTCATCAGGGAGATGCTCCAGACTCCTCCTCATCCCCGTGGCCCCTGCTGGGCCCTCTCCAGTCGCTCCTGGTCTCTGCTCTCCTCAGGAGCCCTCCAGCTGTGCCTCACGAGGTGCCCCCGGATCCCCTCCCACCACCCTGCAGTGCCCTCAGGTGTGTCTGAGCAATGCCCCAAACAGGTTCTTACGCTGGTCAGGAGAAGGTTCGTATCTGCATCCTAGCTACTTTTGTTTCAACTTTGTATTTAATTCTCACATTTAACAAAGTAAGTAGGGTTTTCACACCGATATAAGAGCTCCACAGAACCGGAACCAGGCCCAGGGCTATTTTAAAAGTGGGGTGTTTTATTAGGAGGTTATCTCAGTGCCCTGGGACAGATGGGGCTGTGGTGCCGGGGGTTCTCTGCTCAGTGCCCTCAGGTGTCCCCCGGCGGCTTTGGGGGGTCCCGTGTCTGTGCCCTCACGGTCCCTCCCGGTGGGTGTGCGGGGTCAGGCTGAGACCCCTCAGGGTGAATGTGCGGGGTCACAGCGCGGTCCCTCACGGTCCCTCCCGGTGGGTGTGCGGGGTCAGGCTGAGACCCCTCAGGGTGAATGTGCGGGGTCACAGCGCGGTCCCTCACAGTCTCCCCCGGTGGGTGTGCGGGGTCACACCGCGGTCCCTCACGGTCCCCCCCGGTGGGTGTGTGGGGTCACAGCGCAGTTCCTTCACGGTCCCCCCGGTGGGTGTGCGGAGTCACACGGCGGTCCCCGCGATGGGTGTGCGGGGTCACACGGCGGTCCCTGCTGTCCCCTCACGGTGCGGGGTTGCGGGGGGGTCTGCGGGGGCGGCGGCGGCTGCGCCTGCTCGGCGCGCGGGGGCGCGCGTGACGTGCGCGGGGAGCGGAGCGG